>JAWVMR010000204.1:0-16530 GCA_036321205.1 Trypanosoma caninum | reverse complement strand
AAAAAAAAAAAAAAAAAAAAACCCCCCCCCCCCCCCCCCCCCCCCATAAAAAAAAACACACACACACAAAAAAAAAAAAAATAAATAAATAAATAAATAATAATAATAACACCTAAAGACCCCAACGTCAACTGCTACTGCCCTCTGGCACGCTGCTGCACCGCCCTTTCCCTCCGCCATACCTCCCCATTCACCTCCTCGCGCAGCAAGTCCAGGGACTCCAGTGTCAGTTCCGATATGAGCGACAAAATGGCGTTAAGAATTGCCCTCTGAGTCTGCCCCGCCGCGTAGTGCACGCCACCGCGCACAACTGCCGCGCTGGGGTGCCCCCTGCTGACCTCGGCGCCCACATTGCCGCCCCCCGCGATGTCCCTGCTAAGTCGCTGCTGCGTTACCACCGGGGCCAGTCGCCCGTCCACCCCCAGCTTGCCGTGGCCATCATCCCCGCTGCTACCCCCGCAGTTAAGTATCTCCAAAACAGTACTTTTAGAGAGTCTCCTTTTTGCCTCCTCACGCTCTTGTTCAGTGACCTCAATGTCGTCAAGCTGCCTCAAGTGCTCACAACAAAAAATTACAAAGCTGCGGTATTCTGGATTCTTTGCACACGGATTGTCCATAAGCCACAGCGTGTGCAAGTTTGGAAGGTCTTTGATGTGCCTTATCTCCGCTAGTGATTTTATATCGTTCTTCCTCAAATACAGCTCCCGCAATAAAGTACATGACGCAAAAGGACGAAGTGTAGTTAGCTGATTGGCAGCTAACGCAAGCACCTCAATACGAGGTATTTTTTCGACAATCGAAACATCTGTGAACCCCTCCCCCCAAAGATTAAGATTACGCACAGACGATAAACTATCGGCTTTTGTTCGTTCTAACACCAGCTGCTCCTTTAGGACAACCGATTGCGGCTTCATTAATAACAATTATATCTATCTATCTATATATATGTGTAATATATATAAGTATTCTTGTTGTTTTTTGTTTTTTGTTTTTCAACAACAAACAAATAACAATAAAAATCACTACTTATCCTTTTTTTTAATCTGTGAGTGTACAATTGTATCAATAACAACCTTTTACTTGGTTTATAAAAAAAAGCATTTGAAAAACAAAAAAACAAAAAAAGTAACCACACATACAGATATATAATGGGTGTCCGCCACAAAAAAAAAAAAAAAAAAAAAAAAAAAAAAACATTAACAATTTTATTCGTTTTAAAAGCAAACTTTCTTTAGCAACCAACACCACCTCACACACAAACAGCAACTCATCTCACTCTGGCCAATATATCACAACACCTTATTTCAACACAAGTATGCACACACACATACAAATATATATATATATATATATATATATATATATATACGTATATGTATATGAATAATGTGAAATAAATTCAGTGCTAAGATGACTTGTTGGCAGCGCCATTCTCCACCTCCGCAGAAACTTCCCCAACAGTGGGATTAACAGGTACAGGCGCTGTTTTTCTGTCGCCGTGTATGACTGCAACCTGCCCATGTGGCGGTTGCACCTGAATGTACGGAAAATAAAAATGCTTGTTGCACGACGGCTCAAGCTGCGGATTAAGCCGCAGCCGCCCATTAACACATACCACACTTCCCTCATTGACCTTTTGCTTCACCTCTGCAGAAAAAAGCTCTCCAAAACAGCGGACGGTATGGTGGTCCTTCTCCACCACAACCTCCTGTGTTGGGTGCGTCGTGTCAATACTTGTCGTTGTGAGGGTGAACTGCGTAACTGCATCTTCATACACAAAACCACTTTGTATGTCATGCACAACACCAACCAGCGTCACACTATTGACAGTTTTGCACCGATGACAGAGTGTGTGCCTTAACCACAATCGGCAGCATGTCAGGGACAGCATCAGTAAAGTAATTTATCACTTTTATTTTAAAATACTTTTGTAACCCGTCCTGCTTATAATTTTTCCGTTAAAAAAAAAAAAAAAAAAGCCTTTTTTTTTTATTGTTTACCTTCAGCAGCACACAACCGTGAAGCGCAAAATATCTTATTCGCCCTCAAAAAAAAAAAAAAAAAAATTACGCAGTATGGCCCCAAATAAAATCAAAGCAATTAATAGAGAATCAATTTTAACGGTAAAAAATAATAATAATAATAATAATAAATAAAAAACAAAAACAATAATAATAATAATAATAACAATAATAACACCCACGCCCGGAATAAATTTATTCTGCAAGAACAGACAAAGAGCTCCCCTCAAAAATCGGAGTAGGTAGTAACAATAAGAAAGGCACCTTGTGCAGCACCTTGTTGTGTGTGTCGTAGGACTCCTCCATCTGCAGCCGCCCGCTCAGCAACAGACGTTTCCCCTCCAGTCGTCGACGCACATCGTCCACATACGCGTCGCCATCCTCCTTCAGCCGCTGCAGAGCGCCGCGGGTGCCCGGCCGCCATCGCGCCGCCAGCGGGAAGCGCCCACCGGCCCCGTCCTCCTCAACGTCAACCACCAGCTGCAGCACCGCGTCCGCCCCCGCGTAACCCCACTCCACACGCCGGAAAAAGCCCTCGATATGTGCAACAGAAGACGCTGCAGAGGATGCGGCAACACTTGTCACTTCTGCGCAGTGCGATGCAAAACAAATTCTATCACGCGTTCTTTCCTCCTCATCGTCAACACGGCCTATGGAACGCTGCACTCGTGTCCTCAGCTCCGCAAGCTCTGTAATTGGAGATGGTGCAAAAACACCATCTTCTCTAAACCTTTCAAATGTACGCAGAGGTGACGCCAAAACGCCTGACATATACGCAATTTCGACAGCTTGGCATAGTGGTGAAGTTGCTCTATCACACAAAAAACGACTTGCACGCAAAATCATAACAATACCCCCCAAATATATATATATATATATATTTTCTTTAGTAACAAACGCAGTATGTATATATAAATAATAAATAAATTTTATGGTTAAAATGTAGCCCAACTAAAAGAAAAAGGTTAACAACAAAACAGCAAAACATACACATATGTGCTCCCAAACAATCACAACTTAGAAAAAAAAAAACAAAAAAAGGGTCAAACTCTATCAAAAAACCAAAAAAACTTTCCACACGCACAAACATCCCACCACTGCAGTGCATGCCTGTCATTGTTAAGTAAGCAGTCATTTCTACAATATGCAAGACCTTAGTGCCTGAAAATGCCTTTCCTGCCACCTTTTTTCCCTTTCCCAGACGGCAAGTGTTGGTCCGACCCCCAAAAACCCATTCACTTGCCCGCTGCTGCGCCGTCCAACTCGCCCCGACGAGAGTGATAGCGACTGTTTAGCGGCTAAAATTTTGTGCCCAATCCTTACAAACTCCTCCCGTAAAACCACCCAGTCTTCCATTGCCTCACGCTCAACCTCTCTGCGAAGTAGTCGCTGTAACATGTTTAGTCGCCTAAAGCGCTCGTTCACAAGATCAATCGGACGTCTAATAGTTATAATATCCGACACTGCACGACGTGCCTCACCGCATACAAAATCTTCCCGATCTAAGAAACGAGAGAATCGCGTTGAAGAGTTCACTGCAACTTTCTGAACATGCAAACTCGCAAAATCCATTCTAGCTGGTGGTACAGCTCGCGAAGCGGCAGATTTGCTGTGAAGATTACAGCTGTTGTTCCACTGCCCTTTCACAGAGCCCAAAGCCTGCGATTTGTCCTCCTCACGTAACGAGACAGACACCTCACCATACACAGGGTGCCTGTCAATGACTAAGGCAAAACGATTGTTAGCCCCTAAAAAACCCGCAGCGACTGTCTTTTCTTCTGCATTTTGAGACCGATTACTGTAACGTGGCAACAGCGTTTCCACTCCTCTCCATCGTGGCGAGCCGACGCGCGTCTGCCGCCCCGCCAAAAACTTGACAAAGAGATGGCGAAAACCCTCCAGCTCTTCGCTCTCCAGAATTTCAATTTCGCCGCGCCTCACATCTTCCTCAAATTCCACAACAAAAGCCATAACAGTACATGACCGCTGTGGTTCTTTGGAACTGTTCATCCGCTTTAAAACCCGAGCCCACCTACCATCCTACTGCCTCTCTCCCCTCGGAGTTAATCACTCCCCTCACCCCCTCCACCCCTTTTTATTTTTTCTTCGTTCTGTCGTGTAATAAAAAAAAACAACATTTATATATACATATATAATTACAAAACCAGTTAAAAAAAAAAAAATGCGGTATAAAGCAATAAAACTATACATTTACAGGCACACATACACACACACATACACAAACGTATATACATATATACATATATATAAAAGTTCAAAACTGAGGTTGCAAGTACAAAATTTTACTATTTTAAGCAACATAAAAAAAAAAAAAACACTTGAAATAAAAACAAAACTAAAAAACCCTAATGTATCCCGTAGTTAAGCCGTATGAATGCATACGCGCAAAATCAAAATAAAAATTGTGCAAAATAAAAATTCTTTAAAATATTTATTTTTTAGTATCAACCCATAGAAGTCAATTAAAAGCACGTAAAAAAAAAATGATACGGGAACACGCCACATTATTTCGCACTACATAATAACTAAAAACTCTCGCATATATATATATATATATAAACACTTTCTCATAGAGATTCCCTTCAGCAAGACACAACTCGTCACGGACCCCGCTGCGGCCTTTGTTGACGTCTCTTTATCTCACCATACAGCATGACACTCTGGTAGTACTGCGTGTAATGGCAGCCCTTCGGCAGCAAGCGCCGCGGTAAACGCCGCAAACACTCGCGCGCCGTCTCCAAGGGGCGGCACCTCTCCGCGCGCCGCACAAACGAGACGCACTCCTCTCTTGCCGTGAGCCACTCGCTGCAGGCCTTGCTGAAGACCCCCCCGTGAGGCCTCTGACGGGAATTCGCGCTGTTTCGAGAGCGCAAAAAGGACCGCAGGAGGCACCTGAAGGGCGCTTGCTGGAGGGGGCAGTTCTGTCGCAGCTCTGTGTCGCATACAGAGAGCAACGTGCCCGCAGACGACGGTGCTGTTGGCGATGACAACGCCGAGTAAGAAGATAAAGAAAAAAAACTGGTAGCGGTGGAGGACACATGCAAAAACCGTGCTTTTAAACGGCCGGCCGGCAGTACCGTCTCTGCTGACAAAGAGAAGAGTAAAAAGCACGTAAGTAAAAGTACGCAAACAAAAAACCATGACAATCCGCTGCACCTCCCTTTCAAAAACATAAAAAAAGTGGTAGTCTTCTGCTTTCTAGTTTATTTTCAAAAAATAAAATAAAAAAATAAAGTAATAATGATAATAATAATAATAATAATACACATATATATATATATATATATATATATATATCTTGCACTAAAGCAGTCACTTGTCAAAACTAGAAAGCTCCCCCAAACCAGTATCCGATCCCTGCTTCTTGGTCAACTACAAATTAAAACTATCCCTGTTTATTGATTCTTTTTTTTTTTCTCTTTTTTTTTTTTTTTTTTTTGTTGTTGTTTGCTTAGACCTCTTCCCCTCCCTTGTACAACCACTTTCTCACCACAACGCCATGCCGCCCAAAGACAAAATGCACAACCAGACACACTACGCTAGTTTAGGCTTATCTTCAAAATCCTTTTCGAGCATAATGACGTCAACAACTGCTTTAAAAAATGTCACAAGAAACATTCCTCCAACAACAAGAAATGCCGCTTGCGGAAAAAAAACCCAGTTGGGGTTTGCCGTGTCCCACATAACCCATCCAGTGTAGAAGCTGTACGAAAGTGGTACCAAGAGCAACGTGGTGTATGCAGGCACAAAAACATTTGCAGATACTATTCGGCTAAACATAGATAATTTCGCAGAATCACTCTTTTCATCTCCTTTCTTTTGAATTCCAGTCCTATCAAGGAGTGAGTAAATAAACAGCACAGTTATTGAGTAGTCAGGAAGTGCAAGATTACAGCGACAAAACTTGCTAAAACAAACGGCAAGCAAAACCAATAACAGTCTACGATCCCCAGGAATAGAGCTGGTGTACTCTGGCGTTGCTGATGTCACCTCAGCCGGCAAGACAACAGCAACTGGCAATAGTAAAATCGCTGGCAGTTGCAGTTGGAAAACATCCACACAGCGACTAAATGCAGGTATTATAAGAAGACGCACATACCACATAACCCCGTTATCAGGCGGAGCATAAAGGGATGTTCGCGCGGCCAAACCGCCGTAGCGGAATAAATAAAAAAAAGCAAATCCACCCACAAAAATCGCTCCCAAGATCGCCCTCAAGGTATCATTCTTTACGCTTGAGGCCTTGAGTGGAAAGCACAACGCCACTGTGACAGCAAAAAAAGAAATACCTAACGCACAGGAAAGAATCACCGCAACGCAAATAAGCCACGACTGGTTTCTTCGCTTTCTACAGCATTCAACCATAACAACCAACAAAAAATGTTCTAAAGGCGCCAAAGATTCTAGTGCTGGTAATAATACCATGACTGGATTTAGCACAAAAAGTGTAAAAATAAGCTTTAAATTTGCTGACGGCCACTGACTCAAAAAAAAAACAGTAAAGGCATCAACAAAACACAAAAATGTAGCGTATACCGCAGACGGTGCTGGCGGAATGTACTCCACATACCACGGAATTACAGCCAAAAGATAATCCGGAACAACACCAAACTGTTGTTTCCAGAAAACAGACTCCTTCCATGTGTCGGCATCTGAGTTAGGGGTTGTAATGCCAAAGTGGTACGGCAGATATGAATGCCCTTTAAATTTATACGTAAGCAGTCTCACCGCAAATGTCACCAAAGCGGCCATTAGTGGAGCCTTCAATACTTTTTCACAAAACATATTTCTCAGTAATTATACACTAAAAAATAAAAATAAAAATAAAAAAAAACAGAGTCACATTGCTCATCATTAAAACGTAAGTTATCTTTAAACCCTACTTTCTATCCGCCCACATTCCCACACCTCCTTTCCAAGACAGATTTTCTTTTCATATACATATATATATATTCGTTGTTGTTAGTCACTGTAAAAAAGTTAACGTCTTCTATAAAATTTATAGTAAAAACAACAATAACAAATAAACCATTTCTAAACATGTAAACAAAAAAAATAAAGACATGTCTGTGCCCTTTCAGTATTGTAGAGTGACTGTGACAAATGCACGGTAAAACAAACAACAAGAAGCAAAAAAAAAAAAAAAAAAAAAAAAAAAAAAACACGCACACTCACAAATGTATCTAACCCAATTCAAACGATTTGCGTACCTGGGCTAAACTATGTCAAAGGTGGATGTCGGGTATTCGCTATTCTGTCTACAGTCCTCAACCTCAGCATATGCGTAAAGACAGCATTTCGGCGTGGTGGAGGCTTCACCAAAGTTAAAAGGCACTGTTTTTTCCCACCCTTGCCACCATTTTTATCATGAAGGCGCTTCTTATCGGCCTTGGTTCTCATGTCTTCCTCAAACACAATAGGAACACAAACATCCGGATTCTTTGCAAGATAAACAACGGGCCCCCATGTAAGACGAACAAAATCGTACTTACGAGGCATAACAAAAAAACGGTGTACATGTGAACGTACCCACGCCATCACTTTGGGATCACTAGGATACCCACTACCGGCATCAATGCCAAGCTGATGAATGTGATTATCACGCTCCACTTTTGCTACAACCGAAGCGGCTGCTACAATAGGGAACTTCGTTTCCGCCTTTTTTGCAACTGTCACACGCAAATGAGGAAAACGAGCTGAAAGACGTTTTTGGTAGGAGTCCGGTGGACCAACTGTGTCAACGTAAGCACCACAAAGCATCCCAGTAGCCTCAAGTGTTGCTTTAGAGATAATCGAGATAGCCGTGTCATGACTGAGGGTATTGAGATTGGCGCCATGGGTACTTGTCATGGCTGCGGCAATCTCAGCTGGTGTGACAACAACAGTAATTGTTCGAAAAGTAGTTAAATCCTGAAGCCTCCGGTACACATCTTTTCGCTGACCTTCAGCAAGCAACTTGCTGTCACTTACACCGCAGTGGTCTATAAGACGGTCGTGCTCATAAAGGGCGATCATTGCACCAGTGTAGACCATAGGTCCAACTACAGGGCCTCTGCCGGCCTCGTCAATACCAAGTACAACATGATCCTTTGTGCAATCTATTGCCTGCATAAATTCAACAACATCAAATTCAATTCCGGAGCGATTTCGTTTCGCCCCACTCTGAGTTTTGATACTGGAAGAGCGCGGCTCACTCATTTATTGTTATCTAAAAACTCACAGCCGCCTTCCTTTTCTCACCCCTTACCTTTCCCTCTACTTTTCAAAATAATCTTTTCCACCAAAGCCTTCAACAAATAATGTAACACACTAAATTTGCGTAACACTCAAATTCCACCACTACAACAACAACTCAATAATAATAATAACAAACTACTTTGGTGTATCCTTGTATAAAATGCAAAGGCCTCTCATCAATAACATATACATATATATTATATCTTTATATAGATTAAGACAATTACAATATATACCAAAAAAAAAAAAGTAAGCTTCTGTGAAATAAAACAACAACAGCAATAGAATGTAAACTGCCCTGCTCTCTGGCATTCTCCTCCAATAATTACCCACAATTCATTCCAAAACCCCCAAATAGTACTTCATTTCTACACTATCTCAAATGGCACCAGTGCCCTTTCCATACTTCATTCTTTCTTTTGAATGTTTCCTAGCTTGCTTCAACCCTGAAATGCCACCAAGTCGTCGGTTGACGCCAAGAAATGTGTAAAACATATTCGGAAGAATGGTTTCGCACCGCACAGACCTATAGGCCACAAGAAGTGACACAGCAATGCCAAGAATAAAAATAGACTCCGCACCACGATCAGTCTGTAGCTTAATAGCACTTTCGCTAGGTTCAGCTGGGTTGTAATACACCACAAGTTGCGTCCCAGCACCAAGAAGAGCCGGGTTGGACAACATCTCTTCCTTGTGGATGCCCCCACTGCGAAAGCGGTCACCTATGTACTCTTTGCCCCCAACCTCAAACCGGTACTGCACGTAGCTAGAACCCCCACGCTTCATGACAATTTTATGATCAAAAATAGTTCCGACAGCAGGCTTCCACGTCAATGAGCGCCTGTAGCGCTCTTCAGCCTCCAAAATCCACCGCACTTGCACATATGCCAAATATGAATAAATGGAACAAAATCCCACGCGAAAAGTACTCAGGTACCAAGGCATCCCTACCGCAAATACGGATGCACAAAAAAAACAACTAAAACTAAGACGTGTTTTTCTCCCTTTTTTGGCTGTTTTGTCAGATACAGATTTATCGTTTTACCTCGTACCAAAGCAAAAAAAAAAAAAAAAAAAAAAAAAAAAACTGTAAAAATACCAATACATAAGTAATAATAATAATGATAATTAGGTGCTTAAAACATCCTCCCTCGTCATATATTGCAATAGAATATAAAACTTCTGCAGCATTCATTAGTTCATTTGTCTTCAAGAAGCCTCAAACAATTCAACTCCACTACCTTTAACCTTCAATCCCATAAACGCCAATGCTAAAAAAAAAAAAAAAAACTTTTAACACATATGCCAAAACCCCTTTCACTATTACATGCATTATTCTTGGCCGCATTCACACATTCTCTCAGCATCTAATTTGCCGTACGGCAATCATGTTTCTACAAAAACCAAAATAATACACTTTCCTCTTTTCTCAATATTCTTTTGTGTGCGATGGAACATTCACAATCATCTCTGTGCCGCCAGAGCCATCGGGTCTCTGAGCCACGTAGCCAGGGTTAGAGTAGCGCTCATACTTTGGACGACGACTCTCCTTCACAGCGCTATGAAGAGCCTCCGTACATACATTGAGATATTTCAAATAACTGATGCCCTGCTCTCTCCATGATAAATTCAAAAACGTAATACTGCGGCGCATAAGGTATTGTTGTTATTATTTAAAAATTAACTTAAATAGCACTTTTTTTTAATGTTTTTTTTTCTTTTTTTTTTTTTTTAATTCCATTAAAACAAAAAAAATATATATATTTTTAATTATATACACACATATACATATATCTAAATATATGTATTGTTTTGCCTTTGGGTTATTAAAACAGCAACAATAAGCGCTTAAAAACAAATTCAACAACAACCAAAAACAACAAAACATATGCAAGTATAGCAAAAAAAAAAAAAAAAAAAAAAAAAAATCAGTAAAAAACATAAAAAACAATATTTTGACGCACAGGAAAAAAAACAGCATTCTTCCTCTCTCCTATAGCGTTTTTTTTTCCCCCCCTTTTTATTTTTTTTCAAACGGGAGGAGTGTTTTTCATCTTACCTGATTTATTTTCCTCTTTTAACCGCAAACAAGGCAGCAAAAAGAGTTTGAACTTTCTTCGAGCATAAACATAAAACAGGGCAATCAACTCAGACACACACTCGCAAACAATATATATATATATATGTGTATGCATTTATTTCATTTTCACAGATCGCACTTTGACACTATTTTCGTCCAAGGTGGTCGAACCAAGAGCTTCTATTATCAACCTCTTCCTCTGTGCGTCGCAACTCTTCATCGTATTTTGCTCGCTTTTCGGGATCAGTCAATATGTCATGCGCTGTTGTTACCATCCGAAACAACTCCGCCTCCTCAGGGCTCTGATCATGGCCGGCCCTGTCGGGATGAAGCTCCAATGTCTTCATCTTGTAGTGCTGACGTATCTCTTTCAATGTGGCGTTCCGTGAAACACCAAGCAAGTCATAGTAATTCATCAGCTTCAACAAGCGCGCCTTCACCAAGTTGCTAGAAACACCCTTGCTTAGGTCAGCAAGTAAAAAACCATTCCGAGTAACAACATGGTGTCCCTTGCTTTGATTCTCAAAAGCCTCCAGCAAAGAATGCGCGTCCGAGCACTTGGCCTGCACCGTCTTTGAAAAATCCAGCAAATCAGCAACCTTTACCTCTTCCTGTGCATTGCATTGAACAGAAGATTCTGTAAAAGGAGGTGGTGTGAAAAAAGTGTCAAGAAAATCGTTAGTTTGTCCAGTCACACTTTTTTCCTGTTCTTTTTCATCGCAAACCGGTATTGAGAATGGGGCGGCGTTTAAGTGGCATACCTCTGCAGACTCAACGTGTTGGGCATTGGTACCAGCATGTGCGCCGCCAACATGTGACGCCATCGCCGACATATTGGTCGAGACAACGGGGCCTCCAAACAAGTCTGCGAGATCTACGGTTCCAAAGGCATTGCCGCCGCCAGTGATGGGACCCCCAGTAGTGGACAACGACTGTGGAGAGACTACACGCTTAGCTTGGGGAAGCTCGTCAATTTCGTCAATGTCAGCTATTCCCATTGCACCTCCCAAGCAACAAGCTAAAGCAAGTATTCAGGCTGCGTATTATATATATATTATGTAGTTGTTAAGACAGCTGCCTTTTCAACCAATATTAACACGCTCTCGTTAAATATTAAATATTAAATATATTATTACAAGATAATAATGAAGATAATGGCAATGTAAAAAAAAAATAATAATAATAATAATAAAGAAATGCATTTATGCAACAGGAAATAATAACTCATAAACATATAATTGATTTTTTTTCAACAGAAACTGCTAACTCAGTGGCGACAGTTACCCATTGACCAAACTGTTCAAATTAATAAAAAATAAAAAATTAGCAAAAAAGAAAAAAAAATAAATAAAACAAACAAAAAAGTAAATTGCCGCGGAAATGTTACTCTAGGTCTCACTTGCAAACGTACGTCAAATGGCACTTGCCACAGTACTTGCGGCCCTTGTGCTGTGCCATAAAAACGCCGGGGCCACAGCCGGGGTTGGGACACTCATCGCGAGTCCGCTCCACCTTGAACGAGCCGTCATCGTTCTCCGTCACCCTGAAGTACTTCAACGCCCGCATTTTCTCCAGCTTGTGCCGGTGAATCGGCTTCTTGGGCTTCGTAAAAACCTTCTTCTTCTTCTTTTTGCCCTTGCCACCCACAACCGGGACCATCACCTGAATTGTGCTCTCGCGCCTGAGGCCGCATTCTGCAAGAAGTGCCTCGTCGTGTAGCCGCTGGCCGCCAAAAAAAAGAGCGCCGTCGCAAACGCCGGTTTTTGCCCTCAGGCTGGCGACTGTCTCCTCCGCGGTGGCCTGCACAACCACCGTCTTGCCGGACGTCAAATTGACAAAAAGCTGCATTTATTTTTTCCACTGCCAAACAGCAATTGCTTTGAAACAAAATAAAAAAAAAAGGTTTTTTTAATAGAAATAAATTAAAAATTTTTCATAAAAATGTTGTTAAAGTATACCAAATATATTTATTAAAGAAGCAAAATTTGACTTTCTAACAAAAAATTTTAATTTTGAAAGCTGAAAAGGGAGGTTTATTGCGTTTTGCGTTGTTGTTTTTTTTTTTTTTTCTTTTTTTCCTTCTTTGTCAAATAAAAAATGTAGGCAAAAAAACACCCAACTACAGCAAACTGAGCTGTTCAAAAAAAAAAAAAAACACTTTCATCACACATAAACAATCACTGCAATAAAAAAAAAAAATATTTACTTCAGTGGATAGTGTTACCTTTTTTTTTTTGTTTTTATCTTTTGCCCTTATCCTCATTTTTCTTTTTTGTTTTGTTTTAAAATTTAAGTTACGCTACGGCTCATAAAACTGGCGGAAGCCTTCCATCAGTCAAAAAAAAAAAAAGCGCCTAAACACAAAACACATAAATAAACAACAACAAAAAACAACAACAAAAAATTTTTTATCGCTAGTTTTTTGTGCTAGTTATGGGTTTTTTCTTTTTCTCCTTTTCAAAGCTTGACTCGCCCATAATCAAATCACTGAAATTTATACAAGCCTCCTTCAGGCCTTTCTTAATATAGGCCGAAACAGCCTTTGCGTAAGATTGGTCACTCAGCCACACCTCAAGACGCACTAGCTCAGGAGATTCCTGATTGGGGCGCGAAGAAAAACGCAGCACGTCGCACACTGTTTTGCCATCGCAAACATCTTCCGTCAGCATTTCGCCTAATACACTGCTTAAAATAACATCCAGCGCCTTTTCTGCGGCAGCCGCCTTGTAAACATCAACGAGAACACGTGTGCCATTCGGAAAAGCCTCGTAACTCGCGTCAATGTTATTGCGAGCAAAAATAAACGTACTACCGTTTCCCAAGCGATGCAACGGTGGCAACGAGTTGATAGTAGACCAAAGCTCTTCCACTGTTCGTATGTAGTCAAGCGGCTGTTGTAGTGCCTGCTTCGCTTTGGTCCAGTCCCCCTTGTAATCGTACTTCACGGTGTCAGGGGTTAACTGTGGAATGTAACTTAGAAACCATGGATCCTTCAGCGCGTGAGTTGTTTCCAACGCTCCGTCAACATGGTTTGCTTGTTGTTGTATATCAGTGCTTTCCATCATGTATATAACTTGTTCCAATGTTAGTTTTATATTAACAAACAACAACAACAAAAAAAAAGTACCCACAAAAAAACCTTAAAATCACTATCGTGCTTGCGTGACCATACAGGTACACACCGCAATAAAGTGATAATTAATAATATCAAACATATAAACAATACATGTATATGAAAATATATACTCAGCTTTAATATTTGACCCCAACCACTCGCACAGTAGAATTAACAGCAATAACCAATAAACGACAAAAAAAAAATCACAAAAAATCACAAAAATCACAAAAATTTTTTTAAATTAAATAAAGGGTAAGAACAAGTGCTTACAGTTTAGCTACAAAAAAAAAAAAAAAAAAAAAAAAAAAAAAAACAGTAAAAAAAATTTAGTAGAAATAAAAAATGTGAAAAAGCATGCATTTTCAGGTAAACACATTATAATTAAAAAGCATTACGTATTATATATATAGATATACATATATATGCATATATATATATATATATATATACAACTGCAGTTGTCATTTTTTTTTTTTTGTTTTTTCTTTGGCTGATGCTAAAAACGGAATATTTTTTGCTTATCCTTGTATGCTTCAGTTTATTCTCCCAGCATAAGCAACGTATCTCACTCTTCCCATTTAATTATTTGTTTATTTTTTCGACATCACCACACCCAATCAATTTTCTTTTTCAGTAACAAAGACATTACAACGTTAATATTAACTGATTACTCCCCGCCAAGTTTATACAGCTTGCGACCCAGCTCCTTATTGCGCTCGTCCATGCGGTTCTGTGCTTTATATTGTTGCATGGGTCTGTATTCTTTAAATTGCATCCCAAAATCGCCTTGTCCTTTAGTTAACCGCCGAAGATCAGAAATAAAACCAAACATCGTGTCGAGTGCTGTTTCCCCACGAATTACGGCATCTGCCCCACTGACACTTGTTTCAGTAACAATGCCGTCACGTTTTGCAAACTCTGTTGCGACATCTGTCATAGATTGTGCCGGAACCGTTATTTCCACGTCCATGTAGGGCTCTACCAAAGTGGGCTTGAGTTGTGGAAGTAGTGTTTCCCAGAGTTCTTGCGTGGCGTTTTTAAATGCCATGTCTGTGGAATCCACCTCATGCATGGCACCACCAGCAAGATGGAAATGTACACCCCACACCGGCGCCCCCATCAACTCACCCTTCAAAAAAATCTTACGTTCCAGTTGTTTAATCACTGATTTCTGCAGAGCTTCTCTAATATCACCGTTAGAGCAGTTCGTAGTAACCTTGTTCTTTACACCCTTTTCCACTGACATGTCAATAGGGAAAATATCAATATATCCTTTCAGCTGTGCCCACTGACCAGCACCTCCACTCTGACGCTTGTAAACAAAGTCAAACTCCTTTCTTTCAGTAATGACCTCACGGTAATTTACAGTCGGTTTTCCAAGTTCAACCTCAAGCCCGTACTCCCGTTTGAGACGCTCAATATAAATGTCAAGATGTAGCTCTCCCATCCCTTCTAGGATGTCTTCATTGGTTTCAGCATTACGATAAAAAAAAATTGTAGGATCCTCGCGCATAAACGCGCTCATACGCTCGCGCAGTCTGTTCATGTCACGGTCATTTTTTATTTTAACAGAGGCAGAAATTACCCGCGGAGGAACATACATATCTTCGCACGAAAACAATGCAGCGTTTTTCGGACCGGCCCTCATAACTGTATCGCCGGATACTGCATCAATTTCACCTTGAATAGCGCAAATGTCGCCCGCCTTCACCTCATCCACCTGTTCAGCAGAGTCAGCATGCATACGTACAAGTTTTGGTGGCAGAAAGGTTTTACCACTCCGTACATTAAAAAGATGCTCTTTTTTCATTTTTCCCTGATAAATTCGGACATAATTTAAAAGACCAGTTTTTTTTGTTTCCTCTAACTTAAATATAAGCGCAACAAGCGGTTTTTCATCGTCCGTCAGTAGCCTAACCTTCTCCTCCTTTATATGAGACACATTGCCATCTTCATCCTTAACTTTCTTTATGGAATAACCCATATTTTCTCTCTCTGTCGGAGATGGAAGATATCGGCATACCGCATCAAGAAGAAGCTGGACCCCCTTGTTGCGATAAGCCGAGCCCATAAGTACAGGAACGAACATGTTAGCCAATGTCGAACGACGAATAGCCGCATGAATTACTTCATTAGTTGGCTCCTGGTCGTTGAGAAAAAGCTCTTCCATTTCGCTATCACACTCAGCAAGCTTTCCAATCAACTCTTTTCGAGCTATCTCTACATCCTCTTGTATGTATGTGGGGATATCCTCAAATCGAATTGTTTCTCCATTGGGCCCATCAAAATACACAGCTCGCCTCTCAATAATATCCACAAGCCCTTCAAAATCCTGTGCAATACCCATGTTAAGCTGAAGAAAAGCGGCGTTTATACCCAATCTTTCTTTGGCCATCTGAAGCGCGCGGCGGGGATTAGCATTATCTCGGTCAAGCTTGTTAATAAAGCAAATCCGTGGTACCCCGTAACGTCTCATCTGACGATCCACAGTAAGTGTCTGGCTCTGAACACCCCCAACACCACACATAAGCATAATTGCCCCGTCAAGAACTCTCAGCGCCCTCTCAACCTCTATGGTAAAATCAACGTGACCAGGTGTGTCTATTACATTAATAAAATGGTCCTTCCATTTACAATGAGTTGCCGCAGAGCGAATTGTGATCCCTCTTTCTTTTTCCAATTCCATAGAATCCATTGTTGCTCCCACGTCAGTTCCTCCTTTAACTTCATGAATTTTTGCAATACGACCTGTGTAGTACAAAATGCGTTCAGTCAACGTCGTTTTGCCACTATCAATATGGGCACTAATACCAATATTTCTTAGTTTCCCAATGGTTTTGATATATTGGGTCGTCGCAAAACGCACCCCGCGTATTTGGCAGCAAAACCTTGTGCCAAATCGTTGCATAACTCTTTTACTATATATATATATATATATATATATTCAAAAAAAAAAAAAAAAAAAAAAAAAAAAAAAAATATATATATATATATATAAAAAAAAAAAAAAAAAAATAAATATATAAATATAAATATATAAATATATAAATAAA
>JAWVMR010000203.1:0-14130 GCA_036321205.1 Trypanosoma caninum | reverse complement strand
TTCGTGTGTTCACTTCGCCCTTAGTGCTTTGTGCCTTGCGGCAGGACCAAGAAAAAAACAAAAAAAAAAACAAAAAAACAATTAAAATAGACAAAAAATGCAAAGAGTAGAATGGTTAAAGCTTGTAATGTTAAGGTAGATATGTGCTTAACCAATAAGGAATGTAAAAAATAGTATAAATACGATAAAAAAAAAAAAAAAAAAAAAACTGTTAAGGTTGCAGAATATAACAGATACATATTTTAAATTCGTTAGCTGTTTTTATTGTAGTATACGGAATACTTTGTAAAATCAAAATTTCAAAAAACATGCATGACCAAATAAATAAATAAAGATATATTTATATATAGATGTATATTTATACATAGATACATGATAGTAATAATGATAAAAATAAAAGTAAACATGCTTGCTTTAATTTATTTCATGCCTCGCGACACAGAACTTTTCATATCTTGCATCAAAGTGTCCACTCCGCGTGCCCCCTCAATAAATAACAAATTATTAGTACTGCCGTCTGCCACAGACTTTATTGTATCATAGTACTGATTAAGCGCAAGAAGATTCATCACCTCCTTATGACTTAACCCTGGCACATCGCCACGGATTAACTCCACTGATTTCCGTAAACCTGCAACAATCGCCTTTCGCTGCTCTGCAAGTCCCCGCCCCGCAAGTCGTCGCGCCTCGCAGTTCGCCTCCGCCGCCCGCACCCGCATCATTTTAAGCGTCTCCGCCTCGTCTACCGCGGCAACACGCAGGCGCTGGTACTTCTGAATACTGTTTATTGCCTCAGTTATCGCCTTCCCGGCGTCAATTTCTGCTATAAGAACAGAAACAATGTCCCAGCCGTAGCTTTCAATAATTGTTCCAATCTCGTTTTTTAACTGCTGTGAGATGCTACCTCGTTCAATAAAAAGAGCGTCAAGGTTGTAAAGTGGTATTTTTGTTCCAACAGAGTTTGACACATAATTCTGAATGATCACACGTGGCTCCATGACGTTGTAAAAAGCCGCATCGACTTTGTCAGGAATTACCTGCATCTGCACTGCCAGCTTGACGTTAACAAAAACGTTATCCTTCGTTTTTGACTTGACCACAAACTGAAGTTCAGTTAAACGAATAGAGAGAGTACCTGCTGCATATGTACACGGCAACATGCAATGACATCCAGGGCCTGCGGTGCGGACAAAACGACCACATGTCTCCAAAAGAGCCACCTGTGATTGATCAACAGTTGTGCAGCATAATACCTGACCCATAGCTGTCTTTTTTTTTTTTTTTTTTCTTTTTATCCTTTTGTTTTATTTTTGCTTTTCGTTCAATAATCTATGTTATAACTATACAGCTATAGACTTATGTATATAACGCTAGTGTTGAATGATTATAAATGTAAAAAGTTCAAACTTCTAAAAAAATAAAAAAAACTTTTTTTTCTTCTTTCTTCTTTTTTGTTTAGCCTTTTGTTCCTACCATTTACTTTATATATATATATATGTATATATATATGTATGTATGTATGTATGTATGTATGTATAGTTTGTTATTCACTCTTCTATCCACTACAACAAAAAACCCCCTTCTCAGCAATAATAAGAACAAAAATGGTAATAAAATAAAATAAAACAACAACAACAACAACAAAAAAAAAAAAAAAAAAAAAAAAAAAAAAAAAAAAAAAAAAATTTTTTTTTTTTAAAAAAAAAAAAAAAAAAAAAAAAAAAAAAGAAAACGTCAAATAAACAAAAATCTAAAATTTTAAAATTTCAACGCCTTTATGAAACCACATAGCGGATAAAATAATAGAAGAAAGTATAGTTAAACAAGAAAAATAAAAGTTACATATGCACTATATTTAATATACATATATGTATATGTATATATATATATATAAGTGTATATATATATAAACAGGAGTGAAGAGGAGGACATTGTTAGTTAGAAGGAAACAAAGCTATAGAAAATTGAATACTTTGGGCGTGTGCGAATTATTATTATTATTATTTTTTTTATTTTGTTGTTTTTGATAAAAATTAGAAGTTTTTTTTTTTTTATTTTCCTTTACTTTTTTGCGCATTTCATTATTATTATTATTACGAGTATTATTATTATTATTATTATCATATATATATACATATATATGCGTGTGTATGTATATATTACATTATTGAACGTTGTTGATGTTTTTTTTTTTTTCTTTTGTTGTTGGTTTTTTTGTTGGTGTTTTTTTTTTTTTGCAGAGTAAGGCAATATATATATATATATATATATATGAAAATAATATTTGACAGTACGGGGATAAATGGTGGGTTATATAGTTATTTTATTTGCTGAAGGTATGACTGAGGCGAATAGTTTGTTTTACTGTTACTGTTTGATAAACTTACATATGCGTAGGTTTATTTTATTTTGTTTTATACTATGCAGATTTATATATAGATATAAATATATGTATATATATTTATATATTTATATATTGTAATGTTAAGAATGACTGCGTGTAAAAAACTGCCTTTTTGGGGTTGTTTTTGTTGTTGTTTAGGTTGCATTAATAGTACTTGGTGCGAGTTGTTCATATCAGTTTTTACATACACCAAACTAAATAAATAAAAAAAAGAAAAAAATACAGGCACCCATACATTTATATATATATATATATATATATATATTGAGAAAACACTAATACTTTTTGAGGAATAAGAAATGGTGGAGGTGCCGCGCAACTTTCGCTTGCTTGAAGAACTCGAGGCGGGTGAAAAAGGAACGGGATCGAACCAAAACGTGTCCGTCGGCATTAGTGACACAGACGACATTTACCTGCACAACTGGAACGGCACAATTGTCGGTCCACCCGGCACCACCTTTGAGTACCGCATCCTTTCTTTAGAAATATACTGCGATGAAAACTACCCGAACAGCCCCCCGCACATTAAATTCATCAACCGTGTGAATTTGCCGTGTGTTAACGCTGACGGCACCGTTGACAAGTCGAAATTCCACCTTTTCAGGGAATGGAACCGGAAGTACACAATGGAGAACTGTCTTGCGGAGTTGCGGCGGGAAATGGCGCATCCGGGGAACAAAAAACTCCCGCAGCCGGAAGAGGGCTCAAAGTACTGATGGTAGGAGTTTTTGGGGGGGCGCGTCTGCGTGTGATGTGGAGTCAGAGGGAGTAAAAAAATAAAAACCAGAACGGAAGAAAAAAAAAAAGGGGGGGGGGGAAATTGTCTGAAAAGGGGAATAAAAAGAGAGAGAGAGAAAGAGAGGGGGGCAAACAAAAACAAAAAACGAAAAAAACGAAAGTTTTTAGTGGGTCGATTGGTGGTTGTGAAAAGGACTGCGCATTTTTTATCTGTTTCTTTTTTATTATTATCATTATTATTAGTTTACGGATAGATGTTTTTATATCTATCTATGTATCTCTCTATCTCTCTATATATATGTGTGTGTGTGTATGTATGTATATTCATATTTTGTTGTTGCCGAATCTGACAGCATTGATATGTGTGGCTATTGAAAAGAGGGAAAAATCTACTGCAAGTAAGGCATAAAAATGGTGAAAGAAATAATAGTAGTAACAATGGAGCAAGAGTTAAAACCAAGAGCGAAGCAAAAACCGACAATAACAATAAAAGAAAAAAAAAATGGGGGAGCAAATGGATTGGATTTATTGAATGTTGCAGAATTAATGGATTAAACAGTACAAAAAAAAAAAAAAAAAAACATAACATCAATATGTGATCAAAACTGTCTACGTTTGTCAGCTGACGGAAAAGCAAGACCAACAGCCAAAAAAAAAAAAAAAACAGAAGGAATCAATTTCTTTTAAAAATGTGTTGTACTTGGTTTATTTTATTTTATTTTTGCTTGTTTACCTTTATCTTTTTGCACAAATAAATAAATTTACTTATATAGAAATATCTTGTTATATTTATTTATTTATTTTTGAAATTTTTTCTTAACAGTCAAAGCTAATGCAAAATCAATTTCAAAAATTACTTCTCATGGGACCAGGTGGTGCCGGAAAGACGTGCATGCGAAGCATCATATTTGACAATTATTTGCCGCGTGACGTGCTGCGACTTAGCATAACAATTTCACTGGATCAAACACAGGTGCATATGTTCAACAACTTGTACCTTAATCTCT
This sequence comes from Trypanosoma caninum, assembly GCA_036321205.1. NCBI lineage: Eukaryota > Euglenozoa > Kinetoplastea > Trypanosomatida > Trypanosomatidae > Trypanosoma > Trypanosoma caninum. Next base: position 9,981 of record JAWVMR010000203.1, on the reverse strand, counting down.
GGGACTGCGGGGGACAGCAGCGCTACGCAGCGGATTATTTGTCTCGCCAAAAGGAGTCTATTTTTCGTAGTGTTAGTGTGATGCTGTTTGTGTTTGATATCAACAGCATGAAATGCGAGAGTGACGAACTGCACAGTGGAATGTCGATGGAATGGAGCACCAAAGATATGTTAAATTACTTCAAATCAGCTGTTCATTACGTGCGACATTACAGTCCGCACGCAAAGATTTTTGTGTTGTTGCACAAGATTGATCTTATTGCTAGTGAGCTCCGTGAAAAGATCTTTGAGGCGCGGAAGGCGGAGATTATCTCGTACATTAAAGATGACGAGGCAACAGACAACATCAGGTTTTTTGCAACAACCATTTGGTCTAACTCATTGTATTTAGCGTACAGCAGCATTGTGCGGTCGCTTGTTCCACACATAAATGTTCTTCGGCGCGAGATGAAGAAGCTACTTGTGTGCTGCAACGCCGTAGAAGTGGGTTTGTATGAACGCAGCACATTTCTTTGCGTGACACATGTCAGTCGGAAGAGCATAGGTAACGGCGGCAGTAGTACGCACGAAAAGGAAAACAACTGGGATGACTTCTGTGGTGGAGATGCTGAGAATGATGAAGCGAGCACTGAAACAGACAGTGAGGCTGACACTGACGATAGGGCACTGGAGTCGTCATTGTGCGAGTTGCGAACAACACTGGTAAGTGAGACTGTGAAGCAGTTTAAGTTAAGCTGCATGAACAATGGAACGAGTCTTGATGGATTTATGATTAGAACCAAGTCTTTTACAGCGCTGCTTCATCCTTTTACTAGTTGTACACATGTGTTAGTTGTTTCAACTGATACCACCGTCAATGTAGAGCTTCACAGGTGCAACGTGCGGAGTGCACGGCGTAGATTTGACTTGTTTCTTTCGTCAGAAGATCCTATTGCAAAAAAAATGCGTCACGCGCTTCGTTAATTGTGAAACTTAAGGTGTTTTTTAGCTGTTCATTTCTTTTTTCTTCTTTTTTTCTTTTTTTTTTTTTTTTATACGCAAATATTTTTTTGTTTTATATTTCTAACCAAATACAAAAAAGTAATATATATATATATATATATATATATATATATATATATATATATATATATATATATATGTATGCATGTAACTATATTTGTTTTATTTATTTATTTATTTTTTTTAACAATTATAAGGTTGCCAATTATTTTTGTTGGCTTTAGTATGGAGATGAAAATGTCTAAGGCATCAGTACTATCTGGTCACGGCGTTAAGTCCTTTTCGTTGGTGTCTGTTGGTTTTGATGGCAAGTTATTGGCATATGCATGCGCTGCTGACATGTTTGTGTTGTGTACTTTGCATGACGTACGCCGCGAGCCAATTATTTTTAAAGGCGACGATTTTGTTGGTGCCACACGGACAGTGTTTTTGGGTTGCGAAGAACAATTGTCACTTGTTTATCTGCATCCAACCAAGGAGCTTCTCTGTATTGGCACCGCCAGCAGTGGTTTGTACTTGACTACTGCGTCAAACTCTGAATTGGTCAGCACAGCCGCAACAAGGCTTCCTTTGCGTCTCACTGGTGAGAACGTTTTTTCTGTTTGTTTTATCAATGGGTTTGACGCGGCTTCTGACATTTTGGTGGCTTCATGCGGCCAGCGCGCGTCTTCGAGCACACTGTCCAGACTTTCACTGTGGGACGTAAACACGAAGGTCATGCTGTGGCGGGGCGGTGTGGAGGCGCTGGACTCGATTGTGCCGCTACCGGGCGTTGTTGGTTTTGCCTCTTGCACGCGGCGAAGGATTACGTTATTCACAATTCAGCGGCAGGAGGCTGATGCGGGTAGCGAAAAAAATGCGCAAGGCTTTTTTGGCGGAAGCGCCCAAAGGGAAGGCAAAAGTCGCGAGGAGGACGGCAATGAAAAGCCATCTTTTTCTGTTTTGAGCAAAGTCTGCAGCATTGTGAATGAGCTGCGTGATGTTGAGTTTGTTGCTCTCTTGTCGCCCACAGCGGCTGTTGAGACGCTGACCGCACTAACAAGCGGGGGTCTTTTGGTTTCATTTGACCGTCGCAGTGGGGCGCCAGTGAAATGGATGGACACAAAAGTATGCCCTGCGACTGCAGCGTATCGTACGGAAACTGAAATTATTGTTTGCGGGACGCTTATTCGTTTTTTTTCAATAGACAAATGGGAATTTCGCGGAAATATCAAGCATAGGGTATCATCATCGCCTACAAGCTTATTCTTTTTGAGGATGTTGAACTCTTTGTGTACCGGTGCTGCGGTTTGTGGAAACGATATAATTTCATTTTTTTTTAGTGGTGGTGAAATGTCGCGGTACCACATTGTGCGTCCTGCGAATAGAGCTGAGAGATTGACAATTCAGCATGTCTACCAGCACACGCCTGTGCTTGCGGAAGAGGCACCACTGCGCTGGATTCCACTGAGCGGTGACTCACTTTTGCTCTGGACCCGGCAGCGTATACACGTACTTTACACAGCAAAGCAGTCAGACGTTAGCATGGGCTTTGAAAGCACATCTGTTGCACATCATCGTGATCTTGATGTGTTACTGGCGTACGAGACGTCCGCGTATGAAATTGTTGCTATAACACCCACTCTGGAACGAGTGCTCTTTCGCCTGAGTGTTGCGGAGCCGCTAATAAGCCTTGTGGCGCACAAGGAAAACCAGTTTGTTGGGCTGTCACCGAAAAACTGTTTGTTTTACTTCGAGGGTCAATGGAGCGAAAAAAGGGACAAGTTTGAGCTACGGGAGGTGCACATGACCCGTTTGGTAGATTTAAATACACCACTTACGCAGTTGGTGTCGTTGGGAGGTGTGCTTTACGGAGCTTCAGCGCGTCAGATTGTTAATCTTCAAACAAAGAATAGCAGCAGCTTTAGCAGTGATATTGTATCATTTTTTTCAGCTGGCAGTACATTGTTGATGGTGACACATTCGCACTCTTCTGTTGTAGTGAACCCTACGTCTTTGCAGCCTGTTGGTGAGCCAATAGGGGAGGCAGGGCTAAAAGAGGTGGTTCCGGCGTTAGTTGATGATCTTGCTGCATTATGCAGCGAAAAGGAAGTATCAGTTATCTCAATTACGGACCGTAGACGTTTTTTTCATTTTTCTCTTGAGCGGGATGTCAATATTGGTCAGCCTGTGACTATTCTCTCCGCCGGCTTTACCGCGGATTGCGGGAGTATTGTGCTGTGCGACTCGAGGGGTCTTTTTATTGTTTGCGCCCTGCAAGACGTGACAAGTGCCACAAATGCTGTCAGCGTCACGCAGCCATTATCACGACCTCCAAAACGAGAAGAAACCACAAAGAGTCGCTTGCAGTCGTGGGGGGGACCAACAAGTGTGGAGCTACAGACCCGCTTTAAGGACCTTCACGGATTTTACAGAAAAACCGTTTGTTTGCCAAAAGGACATGACGATGGTAGCAATAATAGGGAAACTGGGGTGAAAACTTTAGGAAGTGCAGTTGATTCCAACACGACAAGCACCAGCGACGTGTTCCTTCTGACGCAGGGAGATGACACTCTTCAAATACCGTCCGAGGCAACAAGCAAGGTTTTTTTACCGCCTCGTACGTGGGAGAGTGGCTGTGGTATTGCAGAGTTTCCGCTGGTCAGCAGCACCGTCGATGGTGCTGTTCCCTGCTCAGCATCCGCGGTGGACGTGTCTGCCATGACGTCTGTCGACTCAAGACAAGAAACCGACCATTGCGCGCAGGGGGGGGATGATGCGGCTGAGAAGAAGGCGGAAGTAAAATTTTCTGACGTTCCGGCATACGGTGTGCGGAGCCCTTTGCGAAAAGGGCAGCCATCGATAAGTCCGACAAAAAAACAGGAGGACGATGTTGTGAACATTGGATCGACTGAGTGTGAGTACATGCGGTTGCAGGAGCAAAGCGATGTTGTTGTTGTGGGGAATGCTCCCCGTCAAAGTTCTCTTTTCACTGTATCTAACTTGTCAAGCTCGGTGCGAGCGAAGTCTTTGGAGATACGTGATGCGCTAAATGAGCTTGCTGCGGCATATGAAAGGCAGAATGAAGAAACCTACTGCGATGCGGATTGTGTTGATGACGATACACTGGAGGAGATATTCAACACTGTCCTTCGTCTTCATGGGAGACTGCAGTCTCGGCAGAGGCGACGACCCGACAGCGTGGGTAGTTTTGTAGGCAGTGATGTTTCATCCATGTCGTTTAACCTTTTGCTGACGGATCTTCAACGTCTGCAGAATCAAAGCAAACGCATCGAGGAACAAAATGACGAGATTCTTGCAAGGCTTGGGAAGAGGAAGTGATGAGAAAAGAGTTTGTGTGAAAGACTTGAGAAAAAAGGAAAAGCAGCAATTAATAGCCATGATTATTAGGTGTGGACTGAAAGAAAAAACAACAACAACAAAAAAAAAAAAAAAAACCAATAGCACAAAAAAAGCTTTAAAATAAAAAAAAAAAGGGGGAGGGAAAGAGGAAAAAGGAAAAAGGAAAAAGATATGGAATTATTATGTGACTGTAATTCTGAAAAAAAATCTGATGGCTCGTATCTTTTTTTTTTTTTTTTCATTTTTTTTTTTTTTTTATGATTATGGTTTGTTAGCTGGGGGAAGCAAAAACTAAAAAGAAAATCTTTTAATATATTTTTTAATGTTTTTTATTTTACTTTTACTTGCCTGTAATTGTTGTTATACATATATATATATATATATTCATACATAATATTTATAATTATATTCACGTTTATATGTATACTGAATTATTTGCAAGGGTGAAGGAAATAATTAATAGCTAATTACTTTTGTAATTTATTTTATTATTATCAACATTTTTACTGCTATTGTTTTTGGAGATATTTGGGATTATGTTTCGTCTTTTTGTGTCTAAGCTTCCAAAGTCAGTTTCTGCGGAGGAAGTAGAAGTTTTTTTGAGGCAACTGTTTCCCGAGGCGACTCACGTCCAGCTGCTGCGTGGTTCGCACAACGGGGAACACAAAGGACACGCCTACGTGCACTTTGCAGATGAGGCGGTGCTGCTGGACGCACTGCAGCGAGCAGAAAACAAATCACTACCGGCTTTCCATGGTGCGTTAATTAACGTCAAACGCGCCAGTTGTGTTGGCGCGCCGGAGGCTAACTCTGTAGCACCGCAGCCTTTGCCGCCACAACTTGCATGCTACTCGTGCACCAAGTGCGCGTGTGTCTCCTCCACGTTGGTTGAGGGCCTGGAAAACGTTATTGCCCGCTGCGACCTCCCCGGCGGCGTCACGGTTGTTGCCTTTGGGACTGAGGAGGAGAGGACTGCCGCGCTGGCGTTGTGTCGGGGGGGCGCGGAGAAGTGTTTGCCTCCAGTTTTACCGCAGTTGCTTTCGCGGTGCTCGCGGAAGAGGCGCAGGCGCGGGCTGGAGGCCGACGGAAGTGACGACAGCGACGAACGTGAAAAGTGGGAAGAGAAGGAGGAGGTGAGAGATGCGGCCGGCGGCGTCGCCGTGGTGGAGTCGCTGGTGCGAAAGGGTTTTGTGCCTCTTACGCCCGCGGCCGTCTTGGTACATTTGCGCGATTTTATGGAAGGTTGCGGCAAAGTTGCTGTGAAGGATCAAAAAGGACATATGGCTGTGTTAAACTTGCCGGCACACGCGATGTCATTGGAGTGAACGATGCTGTCTTGATGGGTTGGTACCGTTGGTGTGTGTCCTGCTCCACAACATTGCTAGAGCGTTGCATCAACAAAAAACAAAAATATTTTTTTATTTTTTATTTTTTTTTTTTGAAGGTGTGATTGCGGTGTATGTTAAACGGGCTGTACAGTATTATTATTGCTTTTTATCCGACCTATTTTTAGTTTTTTTTTTTTTTTTTTAGTTGGTGTTGTTATTAAAAGCCTTTTATTGATACCGATGTATATTTGTTTATTTATAGTTGTTTTTTTTATTTTATTTTATTTTATTTTTTTTTTTTTTTTGGGGGGGGGCAATTAATTACTTTATTTTTTATAAAAACTAGTGGATATATATATATATATATATATATGTATATATATATTATACATATATACTTACATAACGAACATAACGAAACGCGAGCGTGAAAAAATACATACACACACGTATATATCGTATAAACGTAGTGTCGTTTGTGGTTCTTCATTCTTAGAGGACTGGTATTTGAAGAGAACGCATTTGCCAAACGTAGGTATATCAAAGGCTTGGGCGTAGGTCTTTGTGTCTGCTAGTGTGACTTGTACTAGTTGATTGAATAAACTGTTCACAACAATAAAAAATAACACACGCGCGTACACGAATTCACAGACAAAAACGACGAAAAAAGGCCAATTAAGAAAAAAAAAAAAAGGCATATATATATATAATTATTATTTTTTGGTTGTTTTTTCTTCTATCTTTCTGGTTCTTGTTGCTTTGGGCGAGAGAGAAAAAGAGGATTTGTTTTGTATATAATTTGAAAAAGGTGCTTTTGGCGCAACTATTCTAAAAGGTGGAGTTTGCTGAAAGGAAGAGCAATGGAGGAGGTTATTGTTCACATGAACGATCACGAGGCGAACAAGGAGTACGGCTACCCCAACAATTTTATTAAGACAACCAGCTACACTGCTCTTACTTTTTTACCGCTGGCTTTTCTTATGCAGTTTACAAAGCTTAGTAACTTGTACTTTCTTCTCAACATGATTTTTTCTCTTATACCTGGTGTTTCACCGCTGTCACCTGTAGCTGCCATTCTTCCGCTGTTGTTTGTTGTTTTGGTTGCTGTTGTGAAGGAGGCTGTCGAGGAGTACAAGCGTCATAAAGCTGACAAAAAGGCGAATTCGATGGCGGTTGAAGTGCTGCGGGACGGTGAGGTTGTGAATGTTCAGAGCCGGCATTTGCATGTGGGGGATATTGTGCGTTTGCACGGTGGCGATGAAGTGCGTGCTGATATATTTTTTCTTTCTTCTTCCTCAGAGGAGGACCAGGTGTACATAGATACGTGCAACCTGGACGGTGAGACGAGTCTTAAAAATCGAAGGTCCATTGATGCCACTAGGTCCTTGCGCACGCCTGAGATACTCAGTTCAGCGCGTCTCACGCTGCGGACGATCCCGCCAGACTCTTCACTTTTGTCTTGGAATGGTAGTGTAAATGTCAATGGAGAGGAGTACGCAGTCGACATTAACCAGTTCTTGTACAGTGGATGCGTCTTGCGCAAGGTTGATTGGGTGTGGGGGTTCGTAATTTATGCTGGTAAGGATACAAAACTGTTTCGTAACCTTCGGAAAAGTCCTTTGAAGTCTTCAGATTTATACCACAAGTTGAACAAACTAATTCTTATTGTATTTGTTTTGCAGAATATATTTCTTATTACGCTATCTTCACTTTCGGTGTATTGGGATCTGCAACATCGCAATCATTGGTACATTAGGTGGTACATTTTGCAGAAACCGGTTTATATAAAATGGATTTTTTCTTATTTTACCTTTTTTATTTTGCTAACCTACCTTATACCAATTTCTTTGTTTGTTACAATGGAGTTTTGCAAGGTGATCCAGGCTTATTGGATGACACTTGACAAAGGTATGATGGAGGTGGTTAATGGAAGGCCATGCAACTGTGTTGCAAACACATCAAACTTGAACGAACAACTTTCAATGGTACGCTTTATCTTTTCTGATAAGACCGGTACATTGACAGAAAACGTTATGAAGTTCAAGTCTGGGGATATTCGCGGTCATCTGATTTCTGGCGACGACTTGGAGGGATCTTTAAATAAGCTTTTAGAGAAAAGTGACACTATGCACGCTGCCGCACATGAATACTTTCTTGCGATGTCTGTTTGCCACACTATTCAGCCGTTTTATGATAGTGCTTCGGTGTCTGGTATAACATATGAAGGTGGCTCTCCTGATGAGGTTGCATTTGTTAGTACCGCCGCTAAGTGTGGCTATCGACTTGTTGAGCGAACAACACGTCAGATTACAGTGGAGGTGAATGGTCGTAATTGTGTTTTTGACATTTTAGCCACGTTGGAGTTTTCATCCGAGAGGAAAATGATGAGTATTATTGTTCTGGAGCGCGCTACAGGGCGCATTATTCTTTTTACAAAAGGCGCCGACAGCAGTGTAGGTGAACGACTGTGTGACAGTCCAGATGTTCAAGAGTATATGCGCGGGTTGTCTGTTACGTTACTGTCAATGTCTGAGACCGGGTTACGTACTCTTCTTTTTGCAACACGAGATCTTTCGCGAAATGAATTTGACTTGTGGAACGACGAGTTCCTTGGCGCTGGAATGGTGCTTGTGGATCGTAGCGGGACAGTGGACAAGGTGTGTTTGAAAATTGAAAAAGAGTTGCGGCTTCTTGGTGCCACGGGAATTGAGGACAAACTACAGGACGAGGTGCCGGAGACAATATCGTTTTTTATTAAGGCGGGTGTTATTGTATGGATGCTTACTGGGGATAAGCGCGAAACCGCTGTGACTATTGCTGCCACAGCGTCGTTGTGTGACCCACGAAGAGACACTATTGTGCATGTTGACATTGGCTTGCTGGATCAGTATGACTCCAGGGCGATCGAGAAGGTTGGCGCGGATTTGCGTCAGGTGGAGCTAAGCATTGAAGAATGCAAACAGCGGGAGGATGGTGGGCGATGCACACTTGTGATAGATGGGCCTGCTCTTCAAGTGAGCATGAAGCATTTTCACGAATTGTTTTTAAAGATATCAAATGGTGTAAGCTCGGCTATCTGTTGTCGTCTCACACCGCTTCAGAAGGCAGATATTGTTCGTATGTTTCAAAAATCTACAGGTCAGACTGCTATTGCTATTGGTGACGGCGCGAATGATGTGTCCATGATTCGAGAGGGACGTGTAGGTGTTGGAATTATTGGCCTTGAGGGCGCACAGGCCGCTCTTTCTGCAGATTACGCCATTCCGCGTTTTAAACACCTTCGCAGGCTCTGTGCGGTCCATGGCCGCTACTCACTTGTTCGCAACTCCAGTTGTATATTGACAAGCTTTTACAAGAACTTTGTTTTAACGTTCATTCAGATATTATTTGCATTTTATACTGGTTATTCAGGGCTTTCGTTGTTTGACAGTTGGTTGCTTACATTTTACAATGTGGTTATGACTAGCATTCCACCATTTCTCATGGGCATTTTTGAAAAGGACTTGCCAGCCAGGGTATTGGAACGTCGTCCTGATCTTTTTGCGCCGCTTTCACGCGGGTTGTACTTTAGTTTTGTTGTTTTGGTGCGATGGTTAGTTGAGGCTGTTTGTCACGCATTTTTCATTTTTTATATTATTTACCCGGTTTTGGGTGCTCCTGGTTATGACGCTGCTAGTCATGTTGGTGGCCCTGTTATAGGCACATTGACAGTTTTTGTTGTGGTGTCTGTTGTGATGGCTCGTTTGGTTTTGCATGTGCGCCACTGGACTGTTGTCTTGTGTATTGGTATGCCGCTTTCGTTTTTACTTTTTATAGCGTTCCTTCTTATTTATTGCGTTATTCCATATGTTTTTGATAGCTCAGTATATTGGCACATTTACCTGCTTGTGAAGGGGGCGGGTTTGTGGTTTTGTATGCTATTAGCAGTGGGAACACTTATTGTGGTTGTGGACCTTTCACTGCTGTTCTTTCAAAAGCAGGTGTTCCCCACGCTGCGTGATGTTGCTGAGCGGGAGCACCTCAGAGAGCTGAGAGGTGAGCCTGAAGCGAATTTTCGCCAACCAGAAAGGGTATAATAATAATAATATGTACGCACACACAGACAGACGAACAGACACAGACAGACCTAACTTTATCATTATTATTATTATTATTATTATTATTATTATATATATTTTTTTTGTTGTTCTTATTCCTTTTTAATTTACCTTTCTTTCTTTTTTTCTCTCTCTTTCTTTATATATATATATAAATATATGTATATATACTCCAAAATTTGGAAATTGTAGCATTTTTTTTTTTTTTTTTTT
>JAWVMR010000202.1:0-39885 GCA_036321205.1 Trypanosoma caninum | reverse complement strand
ATATATATATATATATATATATATATATATATATATACGTATATATGTATATAATTAAAGCGATCCTTAGCAATTACTACTACAAAAAATGTGTCGGTACGTGCAACACATAAATATAAGTTGATAATATAATCTATATATTTTTTAAGGTAAACAAAAAAAAAAAAAAAAAAGCTGCGTTGCACCACTTCTTTTATTGTTTTTCTGTTTTTCTGTTTTTTGTTGTTGTTTTTGTTTTGTTTTAGCGGCATTGGGTCTTTTGCCCTCTTCATTTAATTAAAAAAAGAAAAAAAAAAAAGAAAAAAACAAGCGTTGTCATACATATTATATCCATTCAATTCCTCCTAGGCAACAGCTCATTGGATTCTGCATTATATAAATATATATGTATGTGTGTGAGTATATCTGTGTGCATGCACAGGGTGGTGTGTATCTATGTGCTTGCCGTGGATAGTGCGCCACCGACAGTGTCCCCATTCAATCCCCACCACTACTACATAAATATGCGCATTCAGTTAGCCGCAGATTTTGTCTCACTCCATCTGCATCTAAATTTATAGTTATACGGCAAACAATTGATCAAAAGTACGTTCCTCAATAACAGAAAATGCTCCTTCTCTATCTTTGTGAACGTAATAAAATGTGTCTAATGCCTGTCCTCCCAACGCACGCACAAACTGTTCGTCATGTGTAATCACAATCAACTGAAAATGCTTCACGGCGCGGTGATTGTCAATCAACAAACGCAGCGATTCCGCAAGTGAGCGCGCGTTATCCTCGTCAAGATTCGTCGTTGGCTCGTCAAGAGCTAAAATCCCACAATCACAACAAAACGCCTCACTTAATGCAAGACGAATCAAAACAGAAGCTAATACCTTCTGCCCAGCGCTGCAGCGACCACGCATATCCATCTCACTATTCCCCCTCTTCATCACAACACGGTAACTATAGCTGCGGCGCGATTTAGTCGATGTGGCATCATCCTCAGAACGTAGCTCAATCGTGTCAATGTCACTTCCTCGGTACGTCTGCCTCCAAAGCTCAGTTAGAATTTGGTTTATTTGCGCAATCTTCTCCTGGTGGTACGACTGAACGGCCTTTTCCAGCGCCCTGTAGTATTTCTCAATATCCGCCACGGCAATCTCAGTTGTTTGAACCTTTAGGAATGTGGACCTGTATCGCTTTTCAATCTCCCGATACTTCTCCCGCCCCAGCTGGTTTCTTAGACTCGCAATGTCTTGCATCATCGCTTCTACATTACCCTCCTGCTGCGCCCGTGAGCGCTCCAGCTCGCTCACCTTACCACGAATTAGCTCACGAATACGTGGGACGCTCTCACGCAAAATCACATCCTCTCCAAGAATCGCCTCCACGCCGCAAAGTTCCCGTTTTTTGAGCTCTATTAGAGCCTGCTCAACATCACGCAGTCGAGCATGATCCTCCGCAATCCACTTATGCTTCTCAAGTGCCTCTATCTGTCTATCCAGCTCAAGAGCATTACGTAATGAATCATCCACAACAGTCCGCGCCTCGCTGATTTGCATCCGCAGATGTTTCACTTCATCAGCACTCGCAAGACTTGACGCCTCAGCAGAACGCAGTTTCTCCCGCATCGTGGCTAGTTGATTACTATGATTTGACGCAATGTATTCACGCACTTTTGGCACTATTCCCGCCAGCATCCGTATTGAATCCTCTATTTGTACTATGCGAGTAAACTGTGCGGCGTTACACGGTTTTTCACGCTCTTTAGAAAGTGTCTCCAAAGAACTGTTAAGCCCATCAAGCTCTTTCTCCAGCTCTGCACGCCGTGTGTTAATGGCATCAATCCGCTTCTTATAACTATCAGTCTCCGCTCTGCACTGCGCAATCACTTCCTCGAGCTCTTTCTGTCGCATAAGCTTCATTTCCAGTTGGTGGCACTCGGCTCGTTTCACGCTTAGTTCGTTAGCAGCCGCCTGGTCAGACTCACCCTCATCGCAGCGCTGTGACTCGTTTAGCATAAGGTTTAAACGATACAGCTCCTTGTTAGCACTTTCGTAGGTCGCTGAAAGCTGCTCATACGTTTGATCCTCATCGCCACCACCGGCAAAGGATGTTTTTAACCGCATATTCCTGATAGCCGCCTCCCTTCGCTCAAGCTCCTGCCCAAATACACGTATGTCCAAAGCGCAAGCATTTACATCTTTCATATCCTGTACCAACTCCTGCACCTGCATTAACTGCTCCTCCACCTCCTTCTGCTTGTACTCCACATCTTCCAAAATTGCAGATTTGTCGGCCAACTCCTCATTAATCGATTTCAAAATCTGCTCCAGTTTTGGAATATTGGAAGAGAGTCGTCTTACAGCGTACACAGCGGTCTCAATTTCCTCAAAACTACGCACAATTCGCTCAGCGTTTACAACTTCCAGCTCCGCCTTCTTCACATTCTCTGGTGATGCCTTTTTGTATGTCTCATTAAGCTCCACAAAATTGTCAACCTCCTTTTTGTCACTAAACCGCCGATCGCACACGGGACATTTGCCTTCCGCCCTAGCAACTTCAACAAAGTTGGCGTGGCAGGCCGACATAGCCTTAAGCGCATGTAGTTGATCCCTTGCCTTGTGCAGCGAGGCGCGTTCCCGCTCAAGCAAAGTCTCAAAACTGTTCAATTCATCTAAACTCCCAAGCACCTTAACACAAATGCCCTGTTTCTGCTGCAGTTCTAAACTTTCCCGCGTTATCTCATCAATCCGCTGCGTCTGACTCTGCTGCAGCACCACAACCTGGCGATCAAGCCCACAGCGCTCTGCCTGAATAAAGCGCAGCGCCTCTGCCCTTTGATCCCTGAGCTTTTCTATGATTAGAGAGACTTGAGTCAAAGAACTGTTCTGGGAGACGTCATGGCCAAGCATAGAAAGTTTGGGTATTAGCTTCTCCTGCAGCGCCGTATCAACAAACCGCTGCTTTTCAGCAATCTGAGCACGCAGTAAATTTACCTCAGCCTCACAATCAGAATACTCTTTGTATTTCATCAACTCCTGTCGCAGCTCAACAACAAGACGGTTTTGTACGTCTATTTGTTCTAATATGTGCCGCCGCTGTCTATACTGCTCTCCACTCCTCTTAAGCTGCTTAATCGCCTCCACACGTTGCTCCAACTCTGTAACCTCTCTCTGTAACGCTTGGATATGTGCCATGTTCGTGTGTGGTTTCAGCTTTTCCAGGCCCCTCTCGGCTGCCAAAACGCGCTCTTCTAAACGCCTCAGCTGTTCCACCTTCATCTCTTTTTCCTTGGATTCTGCATCCAACAAACGGAGCGTCACCGCGCGCTGCTCGTCAACACTCTTAATCTTGCTGTCAATACATTTCAGCGCATCCTCTCGTTCCCTTGTTGCAATTTGAAGTTCAACATTTATAAGCTCGCTCGCCCGCTGAAGAATACCAACATCATTTATGTCATTTTCGGAAAAAACAAACTCTGTTAATACGCCCTTGACAATTCTTTGAAATTCGGCGTAGTTTTGTTTGTGCTGTAGCTCCTGCTCTTCGAAAAACCTTATAGTTGTGCGAAGACCCAACGCAGTTTCCTCATGTTGTTTGTTATTCGCCTCAGCCACTTGAAGATGTATTGTCTTACTTGATATCATCTTTTCCATCTCACTAGCACGCTCGGCAAGAGCCTTTTTTCTCTCCAGAATGTCCTCTAGTCTCTGATTCGCCACGCAAACACCCAGTCTATTTAATGACTCCTGCTTCTCTTCAATGCGACCCTGAATCGTAGCCGCCTCACGCGCCAAACTGTCCGCATTTTGTTCCGCAGCGCTTAGTGCAGCGGCAACTGAATGCAACTCACGTAGTTGCGGTTCCATCGCCTTTGTTTTTTGCTGAATTAACTTGGCCAACTCTTCCTTGGTGGCTACATCAGCCTTCAGCTGTTGCGCCTGATCCCTGTGTTCCCGTAGCGTCATTAAACTAGCCTCATGCTCTTTTTGCTGCCGGCGAAACTCCTTGCTGTTCTCCCGCAGTCGATCAAGCGCAAGAACGTATCGTGTTGCGGCAAAAATCTCATCAAAAATCCTCTTCACATCCTTTGGTGGCGACAGTGGCCAATTTCCGTCCTCCTGATGGCAAAAGATGACGTGTTCAAGAACGGCCGGAGAGACGCCAAGCATTTCCGGCACCGCGCGATCAACGTCAGACGCGCGATACGTGCTTGACACAACTTTTCCGGTGTCGGCGTCCTGGAAGGCCACAGTGTTGTCAAGCGTAGCAAAGGTTGTCTTATTGCGTGCCCGCACTGCCTGAAAAGACCGTATCACTTGAATTAACTTGCCACCCTTTCCCGTAAAAAGAAGGCGAATCTGCGCCTTGACATCGGACTCCCCCATCACCTTTGGATCGTACACAAACGAACTCTTCTCGGATCCACTTCCAGGAGGCATCTGCCCAGTGCAGGCGTTCAGCAGTGCCTCAATAATTGTCGTTTTCCCCGCGCCATTTTTGCCAAGTATTACAGTCAATGGCTTATAAAATACTATTGTTTGACGGCGTGCAGGGTTGGGATCAAAACTGCGAACACCGCTAATCTGAATTTGTTCAATGCTAGTCATTCTCCAAGACTTGTGCCGCAACCCTACACTATTACTATTTTTATCATTATCATGCATACAGAAAATAAAAAATAAATTAAAAAAATTAAAATAAACATTAGCTTACCAAAATTATTACACATGCACATATATACATACATAACCATGTCGTTAAAAACAGAAATGTGTGTAGAAGCAATAATAATGATATAATACACGCGCAAACACAAAAACCCTTTATTGCCACAGGTATAAAATACCAGCAGTCACCTTTCTCACCCACCAAAAAAAAAAACAAAAAAAAAATACCGTCACGGCACCTTTATAGTGAAACAACGCGTGTACTCTAGTTCATTTACAACGTTGGCAGTGCAAAACCAACTCCACAAACCGTCAAGGCCTCGGCAACATCGCAAGCGGAGGCCTAGTCGAGCATACAGCAAACAACAAACGCCCCACTGCCTTGCCCTTCCAGCGCCAGGAGGCTGCAGTTAAAACAGAGCACCAGTTTTTGTGCGCACGCGGGACGCCGGTAGGTTTCGCACTGCCATTATTGCGGCGCTTTATCGTCATTTCCCCCGCATTTTTTTCGCCTCCCCCTTTTCTTTTCTTTAAGTGTTAGCCGCCCCTCTCTACCCGGAGGTGCCGCTTGCCTCCTTTGCCTTTAGTAACAGACAAAAACATATAAATATATAAAATTAAATAACAATAAACAAAAAATAATGTATACAAACGTGCATACAAATAAATTAATGATACACTCAAATATAAATGCATAGTTATACATATATATATATATATATATATATATATATATGTATTGCCGATAAATAAAAATAAAATTAAAAAAAAAAAAAAAAAAAAATTTAACTGCTTATTCTAACTTCTCTGTACAACATAGGCAGAGCTTTTTTTCAAAAAAAAAAAAAAAAAAAAAAAAAAGAAACGACAGAAAAAATTCTCTTTTAACGCCTTCCACAAATCATAATAAAAAAATAAGTAAATAAATAAATAATAAACTATCTTGCCTAATAGCAACAAAAATAAATTTCTTCATACTTTCTTTTTCCACTTATATATATATATCTATATGATCAAAATGACATAGACGTTAAATCGACTTTTTTCTGCATCTCTCTACACTTCTTTTTTTTTTTTTTTTGGGGGTGGGGGGTGGGGGGAGTTGTTGTTGTTGTTTTTTACTCACGTTGTTTATCATCCATACATACTAATACTGCGTAAAAAAGCACAAAAACAATAAACTTGAAAAAAAAAAACAAAAGATAAGAAAAGAAAACGGCTTAACCACGTTATTTATCACATTCTGATACTAGTCTCTAGCGTCGCCAACACCATCCTCGTAAATGCCAAATATCGCCTCGGCCTCCGCCAGACAAGGGGAGTCGTACACTTTTATAATGCGCTGTTCACCTCTTCCCTTGCGAAGACTCAGCCTGGTGGTTGATGCGTGTGCCATTATGTGACCACCAATGGGCTTTTTTGCGTCCGCCTGAAACATCTGCGCAGACCCGTCCACGTTAGCGACGACTTGATTCGTAACAACAACAGCAACACCGTACTCTTCCGCAAGGTTGTGAAGCGAGCGAAGAAATTTGCCCAGATGCATCTGTCTTGCGGCCAGCTCATTGCGGCCGCTGTAATCTGTGCGATACAGTGCCGTGGCAGAGTCAACAATAATTATGGCAAATCTGTTTTCAGCCATCATCGCAGAGGCCTGCAGAAGTAATTGCTGCTGATGGTCACTGTTGAACGCGCGGGCGCAGGCGACATTAGCGAGCACGTCTTGTGGATCAAGTTTGTAGCGCTCCGCAACTGCAACTAGTCGCTCTGGGCGAAATGTGCCCTCCGTGTCAATATAAAGCGCCATTCCCTCCGCGCCGCCCTGTGAAATTGGCAACTGACATGTGACGCAAAGAGTGTGACAAAGTTGTGTCTTCCCGGTGCGAAACTCCCCAAATAGCTCCGTGATGCTGCCTGTTTCTATGCCGCCACCAAGCAGCTTGTCCACCTCGCGGCTCCCGGTGGTAACCATGATGATCTCCTTACGCGCCTCGTGGTAGACGACTGCGGAGGTAAAGCCCATCGGCACCAGCTTCGCGCATTCCATCATGATCTTCTCCGCCTTGTTCTCGCTGATGCCTTTCACTGCCAAAACATTTTTTTTGGGCGCATACGCAACGGACTCAACGGTGTAAAACCCGTATTCCATAAGTTTTTTAATATCCGCAGAGGCAATGCCGTAATTCTCCAACACCTGAATGACACGAAAACCGCTGTTGGCAGTCCCGTCGGCATTCTGCTGTACCCCCTGTTGCGCCTCCTCCTGAACTGAAATGACACCCTGTGAGTTATCAATTTCATGAACTTCTTCTTCCACCTGTGCCTTGTTACCGCGTTTCCGTCCCTTAGAACGAGTGTTCATTGTATTATGCTTTCGTTTTTCTTTTTTCTTTTTTTTTTACTTTCTAAAGACTGCTGTTCCTAGTCTACTACTGATATTTCTCTTCCTTCACCGTATGTATGTGTATACGTGTGTGCTTATGTGCCTAAAAAACCTATCAAGTTAAGAAACAACAAACCAATTTCCAAAAAATACCAACGCAAAATATAATGACTTTCATTACAGTAACAAACTTAATTAATTAGTGGTTTGTACAAACAACAACAACAAAAAAAAAAAAAAAAGTCTTTTTGGACTTATGTTTGTTTTTTTGTACTTCGCTTTAACATAAACAAAAAAGTACCACGGTCCAAAATTAATTGCTATAAAAACAACAAGCAAAGGCGCCCAAAAAATGTACAGGACGATAAAAACCCACCAATTAAAAAAATATATATGTATATATATTATATATGCAACATTTTTTTTTTTTTTAATTTGTTTGCATTATATGTGTTTCTTTTTAATTTTTTTCCCCACCCCCCCCCCTTTCACTCACGTACTTTTACAACTAACCTTGCATTTATCGCCACATTCAGTGTTTGCTTTCAGATGATGCGCTCAACACCAGAGTAAAGCTCCCCGCATATTTTGCATTTTCCCCCCGTCGCGCATTTCATCGCGCAACTACCGCAAAAAAGTGCGTGTCGGCAGCTGTTTGTACGGTACGTCATTGTCTTTGTGTGACACTTCAAACAAACACACCCCTCACGTTGTATTTCCTGACCATTGCGCAACGACATAGCAAAAGTATACGCACCTAATAAATACTTTTTTTTCCGCTGCTTTTTTTTTTTTTATTTATTTATTTATTTATTTATTTTTTTTTTTTCGAATAACTATTATTCTTAGAATTATTTAAAATTATTAAAATAATGCAAGTTCAAATGCCAAAATAAAAAATAAAATAAAATAAAATAACTTAAATAACAATATCCAAAAATAAATTAAAACAAATAACACAATAAATGCGTAAGACTTAAAAAAAAAAAAAATAATAACAATAACAATAACTAATTTTTCCTAGCAATGCAAAAAACTAATACAAGCAACAAAATGCCCATTTTTTTTTTTTTTTTTCCTTTTTTCTCGTTCTTCCTACCCTCACCTTCGATAAATGTTGTCTTATGTCAAAGATGCATAATACGCCCGCCTCTTCAAATCCATTATGTGACGCTTCTTCGCCGTTAGTCTATATTCCTCTAAAAGATCATCAAAAGAACGCTTATCTGTTTTGCAATCCATCTGTAAAACTTTTTTAGCAATTTCCTCGCACTCATTGTCTAGTGCCTTCACATGCATCGCAAATGTCTTTGCAAGACTCCGCGGAGATCCTATGGAATACAGCAACGGTGTTGACTCCTGTACATCCTGCACACATTTCACATTTTCTTCAAGACGTTGCTGAAGTTCTTTCACCTCATTTTGCAAATTATCAACTGCCGATCCCAATTCAAAGTTTTCCTGTGCAACACGCTCAACTTCACTAACAGTTTGCCACGCTGAATCGCGAATTGCTTTTGAAAACGGCAATTGGTATGCATAGGACTCCAGACAGTTAGAATTTGATACAATATCCTGCAACATTGAATCAGACAACGCACTAAGCTGGTTCTTTAAAACTTTCGTCGAAGGTGGTTCAACGTTACCCCACAGGTCTGCCAAATGCAAAAATGCATTTGCAACGGCGTCAGCGAGGGTTGACTTTGCCGGATCCCACACATCAGCTGCGGGCCTATTGCCTCCATCGCCAAGTGGTGTAATTGGGATCCTGCGGCCCTCAAAATACGTGACGACTGGGGGTGTTCGAGGAAACATGGCGTCCAACGCAACAGACAGCCTTAGCATGTACCCACGCTCTGCATCCATATGTTCTACTTGCAAAGTCGTTTCAGAAGAGGTCTGTTGGATCTTTTTGACCTTACCAAAGCGAGACCCAAGTCCTTCTAAATGAGACTGCCGCGACAACATCTATTTACTAATTTTTTTTTTTTTTTTCTTGTTAGATTAGTAAAAATAATAATGATAACAATATATAGTATTTAGTATATATAAAGAAAAAAAAAAAAAAAAACTCCCCATACTTATAAAGAAACTTGTCTTTTTTTTTTTTTTTTTGCTTCCCCACCAACCTTCCCTAATTTTTTCTGTTAAACATATTTGTTTTGCCGCTTGCAAATAATGTTCGCAACCTCCATTCCAACTGAAGCGACAAGAGACATCTTCTTTTGCAGCGCTAGCTCCCGCCTCCGCCTTGGCGATGGGGCCATCAGGGGCAAAATAACACGCACGATCGGCGTCACCCAATGCGAGATCACAGCGTTGTCGGCTTTCTCGATCCTTTCACACAAGAGATCTGCAATGGCACCAAGATCAACGTTCTTTAAACGAACATGCGGTAACTTGAGTCTCTGCCCGCATGTCGCAGCAAAGTAGTTGGCTTTCCAAAATTTCTTTAAAAGTGGTATAGTTTCTAAACGCCCGTTGCGTGTTTGAAAAAGCCAAATACGACTAGACCCCCCCCTTTGAGCATCCGTTTCTCCATCAGCGTTACACTCCGGACTACGATTAGCAACAAGGTGGGAGCTGTCATGGCGAAGCAGCAGCTCTGTTTGACGCAATCGTAGCTGAAAGATATGTCCTGAAGACCACCGCCGCTTTCTTAACAAGGATGTCGCTGTTCCCATCCCCGAAAAAGAGCCAATGCGACAGTCTTCCAAATCCGCTTCCTCAATCGCTACAGAATCACTGGCAAAAAGAGATTTTGGCAGTTGTATGTGAGACTCCACCACAAGATCGGCACATGCCAGCACAACAACCTCCAGCGTTATAAGATCAGAGCATTCCCCCTCTTCCAAAAGACGAATACTCTTTACAAACGCACTCACTGCACATGGACACACAGAAGCCAATCCATTTTTTTCACAGGTGGCGGGACCTGGTACACAGAAGTACTGCGCAGCGTAGTTTTCAAGCCTACGATTAAGACAGTGCTCCAGCTCCATGACAAATGCGCCATTTTCCTCAAATGCCGTCCCAACCAACTGATTGGAAGCATCGTTAATTACTTCCTCCCACTCGCTACTATTTATATTACCCTCCTTACCGTTTCCATCACAGCCGCTGTTCGAGATAGGAAGTGGAAGCTGGTAGCGGTGGCACCACGGGCTCCTGTAGACCACCGTCACCTGTTGACCACGAACCGCAGGCACCAACGCTGAGTTCCAGCCGCAGCACACAAATGATCGCGCCGGAAAAAAATCACCCCCGCACCATTGGCGGTCTGGGGCGCTTCCACGGCACCACGACGGAAACGCTTCCCAAAGCTCCCTGGCGCCTATTGTGAAGGGCGCCGGCGGGACTACCGGACCCACAGACAATCCGCAATCGTCTTCGGCAAGAGAAAACGCTTCATCAATGACGCTGTTCACATCGACAGCATCTCCGCCCGCACGAGGCCCCATGATTTCGTTCAGCGACAGCAGACGAGCCACATCACTATAGTCGCACGCGTAAGAACAGCTGCGCAGAAGTGTCTCCACGGCCTCAAAGCGACTCATCGTACTCCACATTTTCGTCTGATCCATAAAAACAGCAAAACAACATATATATATATATATATATAAATGGATATATGTGCTAAAACTAATAGTATACGCTAAAAATATAATAATAATAGTAATAAGCAATCAACCAATCAAAAGCAAAATAATACACAATATATATATATATATATATATTGTGTATATATCATAACCAAAAATTTAATTGGAACCAAACAATTTTTTTTATTCCAAATATCACAAACAAAACATTAAAATAGAGAAACAAAATGAGACATCTGCTTCCGCTCCCCCCCCCCCTTTTTTTTTTTTTTTTTTGAATACTGAGAACACATGTAAAAGTTTTTATTACCTAAATCAGTATGCCACACACATCAAACAAATACTAAATTATATTTGAGATAGCACAAGCTCTCTTCTAACTAATAGTTGTTTTCGTTCTTCGCGAAATCTTCTCAGGGCATTGTGGCACAACAACAACAACAAAAAAAGGTTATCAAGCAAAGCAAAACGTAAAATACATTACACAAAAACGCGTATATATATATATATATATATATATATATATACGTATATATAATGTAAAAAGAAATAAGCAAGGCTGCTAAACAAACCCAGTTGGCAAAAACAAAACCTTTTAACAAATGAAAAACCCACTAATGGTATCAAATATTCGTGAATCAGAAAAACAAAATACTGTTAAAACACATACACAAAAAGATAATCAATCTTGTACGTAAATATAATAAAACAATTTTTCGTAAACAAAAAAAAAAAAAAAAGCTAGGTGCTTCCTACAGAAATTCTTGAGCTAAACACAAGTCTACCTTTTTTTCGTACCGACGTTCTACGAAAACGTTTAGTTTTTGTAGAAGATAATTTAACAATGCTCTTTACGGAGCTGTTAAAACTTTCATCGTCATTATTTATACCATTATGTTTCGTACGTACTAACGCATTTACAGAAAAAGCAGGAGCATTTTTTTTTGCTTTAACAGGTTTAACAGCAGGACAACAATTCAACGTTCCAGGCTTAACAACTTTAGAAAAAATTGATTTCTCCATACAAGGCTGCATCAATGGAGTGTTCTTAAGCGTGTGGGGATTTAAACGACGCACACTGCAAGAGGCATCGGGATGACAACCCCCCTGTTTTGAAGAAATACTTGGAAGTTGTACTAATGAAAAAGGTATTTTGTTTCCATGCTTTTTTCCCTCCTCAGATGAAAACGAGTAATCAATATGCAACTGTGATGACTTGGAATCGGCAATACGCTCTCTGGAAATGTCCAGGTTCCCAGTGACTGCTGACAAGTTAGTTTTTATGGCTGCAATATCTGGCGGAAGGGTATCTAACACCCGCGGCTCCACTGCGCATGCGCCATGTAGCAACTCAATTTCCCGCAGCTTCACTGGTTTACCCTCACCGAGACCAAACCATTTAGCATGACCATCACAAAAAGAGTTGGTGAGGCCCTTTCCGCCACCTTTGGAGAATTTTTTAGCAATGCATACATTGCCACTCAGCGCATGTCTGCTAGGCACGCGCTTCACATTGTCTTGTAAAAAAGAGCTATCTAATACCATGCCATCAAAAAATGGATGTGCCAAAGCTTCGTCAACAGTACACCTTTTTGCCGGATCAATTGTGAGAAGGGAGCGCAGAAGATCTAGCCCACTATCACCAAGCACCCTGCAAAAGTGCTGATCGATATAACTTTCGCCACCACTACCGCCTCCCTCTTCACAGGTGACTGTTGTCTTTGTTAATACATCATGAATAACCGAGTTAGGTCCAAAGGATCCGGTCAGTAGAGTAGAAAACTCACCCACACGCTGACGAATAAGCTCAAGTTGATCTATTTCTGAGCTACCAGGAAAAAAAGGCTCACCCTTAGCCATCTCTGCCATAATGGCGCCAGCGGCCCACATGTCGGATGAGAAAGTGTAGTGCGGAATCCCCAACAACATCTCCGGGCTACGGTACCAGCGTGTGGCGACGTAGTCAGTCAAAGGAGCCTCATGCCACATGGGGGCGCTAAAAAAACTCCCGCCTCGCGTTGACACGCCAGACGGTAACTGTAAAGTACGCGATGTGCCAAAATCACACAACACAGAGATTTTGCCGCGACGCACAAGTGTGTTTTCCGGCTTAACATCGCGGTGAATAACCCCATTGTGATGACAAGACCGCAATGCCAATAGCAGCGTGTAAAAAAGATGTTTTAGCTGCGGCAAAGGTACACCAGAAGGTCGGCGAAGAATTACATCTAATAAATTTCCATCAAAGTATTCCATAACCAAAAATGTCTCTGACTTCTCTCTAAAAACACCTAAAAGCTGCACCACGTTTGGCTCCCCCTTTAACATGTTTAACACTCGAATTTCTCTAAACATGACTCGACGTGCGTATTTATCTGCGTTCATCTTAAATCTTTTAACAGCCACAATGGCCCCAGTTTGCTTGCAGCGACACTTGTACACCACGCCGTACGTGCCTTCACCAATAACACCAATAACTTCAAAACATTTCATTGAGGAGAACGGCGTAAACCCACTCATTTTATTCCTGTTTATAGCAAATACAAAATGTAATTTATAATGTATATATACAAAGTGATCACTACTAATTCTAAGCGCTCTGCAGTTATTTAACAACAGCAAATAGTAATAATAATAATAATAATAATAATAATAGTAAACAAGAAAAAAAAAAGAAAAATCATACAAATAATACCTTTATTGTAAACAATTGTAGATTTGTGCAACAAAACACACACGCACACATACAACTGTCTCAAATAATAGAACCACTCAACAAATAAATACAGACTAAAAAACTAAATACAAAACTCACGCAATCATAATAATAATAATAATAGTAACTAAAACAAGAATTTAACACCCCCACCCCTCCATCTCTCCTCCTTTCCCACTAAAATAAATTGCCACTTACTTTTCCTGCATTTCAGAACCGCCATCATTACTTATATAAAAGCACAACCAAA
Organism: Trypanosoma caninum; assembly: GCA_036321205.1. Classification (NCBI taxonomy): domain Eukaryota; phylum Euglenozoa; class Kinetoplastea; order Trypanosomatida; family Trypanosomatidae; genus Trypanosoma; species Trypanosoma caninum. The sequence continues at coordinate 26,279 of JAWVMR010000202.1, read as the reverse complement.
CAATAGGGCACAATATCGTCAAAAAAAAAAAAAAAAAAAAAAAAAAAGCACTCAATACAAGTCAAAAAAGAATAATAATTATATTACTTATTCCGTAGATCCTTAATAAAATATATACTAACAATAACTAATGCCATTCACAGAAACGCAAAGCAAAACGAAATGTCTCAGTATTATATGCTTTTTTCCCCTCCCTTTCTTGACAAAATTAACACCTTTTACACCTTTTTCAAACAAATAAATCTGTTCAGACAAGTCAAAATATTATTCTTTCTTCCTTCATTTTGGTACTATCAACTTTTGTTACTACCACAACACCCAAAATAACCAAAAACAAAAAAAAAAAAGTAAACTAAATAAATAATAAATAAAAAACACCCCCAAAAAGCAAAGTAAATTTTATCATGCGCTCCACCGGCCACTGAGGTTGAGTGCTTCAATGTTCACCCTCGTAGCCAGCAAAAAAAAAATCCAGACAAAATGTCAATAGTGTGGGGAGGGAGGAGACAGACATAACCCCAAAGCAATGCAAGCAGTCATAACATGTCACACAAAAAAAAACTTAATAACAGTAGCAAACAAAAAAGCAATTTTGCTCGCAAATACATTGTTTTTTTTGTCCTTTAAAAACATTATTGCGGTTGTTCGTCCTGCCCCTGAAATTTTTGCAATCCTTTCCCTATGGAACACGCCATTCTCTTTTCACGAACTTTACTCAAACGCAGAGCAGTCTCCATTGCCCTATTTTTTGCTATTGCTTTTGCCAGCTGGTTCTTTACATCACCAAGCTCGTCAAGCGCCATCAGCTCGCGTCGCCTAACCGCATCAATCACCGCATTTCGCTGCTCTAAAAGGGCCTTGTAACCAAAAATTTCTTGAGAAAGCTGTTTGTTAGTGTTCTCCACGGCGCGCAGGCGCCCGTTTTCCTCTTTCAACCAAACCAACTCCTTCTGCAGCTGTGAAACGTCGCACGACTTGGCCGCCGCTGGGAACTGACGGGCCCTCGACGCTGATGCGCCACCGCGGTCGCCATGCCGCTGCGACAGCGATTGGACCTTCTTTTCCAAGGACGCGTTAACCCTATTTGCCACATTAACGCGCATCTTTAAAGATGCCACAAGGGAAGCCAATCTCTTATTTTCTGCCATTAATTTTGCTGTTGTGTCAAGCCACGCACTACAAGTCGCTTCAGGAGTCTGCGACTTGCTGGACTTTCCAAAAGAAGTACTTTTTTTATTTGTTGCCTTTCCCAAACCTCTTGCGGGGGGTTTCGCATTTTTCTCATAATCGCTGTGGGACTGTGAAAGAGAACTCGCGCTGTGTATAAGTCCATTCGCCTCTTCGCAAGATACTGACCGTTTAGTCGTTGTTTCCACTACAGGCCGTGTAGGCAAAAAAGATATTTCGTTGCTGCGCAGTCGCTCCAACAGCTCCTTCGGTTCCTTTTCGGTGGCAAAAGCCAACTTGTTCTCGCCACAGACATTTAACCGCACCGCCTCAACAAATTGCATAATCTTCCTGCGGTACTTGTCACTTAAACTCTGAATGCGATAATTCTGCATTTTAAGATGTATCTTCTCTTCTTCCAAACACCGCAGCCGCTCTTTCAGCTCCTTATTTTCCTGTGACATCACATTTTTCATAGGTAAAAACTAAACACCAAAAAAAAAAAAAAAAAAAAAAAAAAAAAAACTAAAAACTAAAAGCCTACAAATCTTATCGTTTATGCCGTTTATTCAATATAAAAAGTTCACGTGTTTCACACTACACCACAAAAGTAAATAAAAAGCAAGTAACTATATTACAGTACTCTCTTTTAATGCCTTTTTTTGTGTTGTCTTTTTTTCACCCTCCTTTTTTTTTTTTTTTTTTTTATTTGCCTGTAATAAAACAGCGGCAACAAAAGGCAAAACCCCTATAAAAAAAATATCTCTCAACTTTTCGCTATCCCTTCCTTTCAGCACAACCACTGCAGAAACAAGCAAAAAATAATAGTAGTAATAATTTTTAAAAATGGATTAAAAAAAAAAAAAAAAACAGTGGTACTAGAAGCAATAAGTCTGTTTTCATTAGTGTACTCCCTCGTCCCACAACACCTCCCTCATTTATTTCGCAAAAATATTTGCTCTTCCTACCCCTTTTTTGCCTCTTTGCGCCTACGCCCCTTCGTCAATGGCTTCTTCATGTGTTTCCCTGTTTTGGTTTGCTGACTTGCGGACGCCGCGTCGGGCTTAACAACGGTTAGCCGCGCGCGCTGATCTGACGGCACACGGGACGTCATGCGCGACTCGACAGCAGAAATGTAGTTTGCCCGCGCCTTTGCCTCAACTGTCTTCAGCCGCTTGTTGTGAACTGTCTTCTTCTTTGACGGGCCAACGTGCTTGCGCAGGGCGCCAGCACTCTTGACCCGTGACTTTCCCTTAACGCATTTCTGCGCCATTTGTATTTTCACTTTGTTCAGCAAAGGTGTGATTTAATTAGCAAAAATAAAAATAAAAAAACAAGGGTGCTTATAAAAGTCCACAATAATATATACATATGTGAACAAACATAGTCAAAAGGTAAACAAATAACTACGTACTAGTTATACTATCGATGTATAAATATATCCCACGTATGTAACCTTCTAATATTAGCTTTTGGGTGTAAGCCCCGCTCCTAAATACATTTGTAATTTACATTAACGCTATCTTTTCAATTTTCTCTATTTTTTTATTTGTCTCAATTACGCCTTATCTGCAATAACGTGGAACAAACAAAAGAAAGACCGCATATTCACATTCATCTACACATTGCCGTTTTTTATTGTTGCTCTGCGTTTCTTTTTTTTTTTTTTTTTACCCTGTTTAGTATCAACGCTAAATTTTTTTTTTTTTTCCACCCGCCGTAGAATTTTCTTCTTGGTCATCAGACCACTAAAACAAACAACTTCAATCTATCTATATAGATAGATATATAGATAGATAGATAGATAGGCAAATCTAAAAGTTAAGAGACACCACACACGCCACGCCACGCTGAATCCAATGGTGCGGTTTCACGTTTGTGGGGATGCAAATTGAAAGAATAAAGTTCGTAGAGTGCCCTGTTGTGCTCAGCGTGCCGGCACGTGCCAACGTTCTGTACACAGGGCAGACGTAATCATTTGGGTCCTTGACGTAATCCACTATTGGCTCAAAATGGATAAAGGGCATTTCCACGTACAACTCCTTCGGTCGCGACTCAGCAAGTGTGCGCCCAGCGGCGTCCCAGCGCGCGCCCTCCAAGTACAGCCCGTGCACAATGACGCCCTCCCGCGGCGAGTTGTCCTCCGCCAAGTCTGTCTCGTCCAGCAAACAGAAACGAAATGAAACAGAATCTATAGCAACCTGGGCCCGACGTGCATAGTTCTGCAATGTGCCAGTTAGAAAAGCCTGTGGAAAAAAGAAGCCGCCCATCCACAACGCCCGCGGAATGCCATTATCGTGCCATGACTGGATGAACTGCACGCGCTTCAAAAAGTCCTCAACCCAGCTAGAGAGCGGTTTTAGCGACGGGTACGCAAGAGCGGCCCACGACGCGGGGACGGCATTGACAAAAAAACTCGACCCGATTTCCTCCAGCTCACCAGACATAACAACTTCGCCACGCAAAGCCTTCAAAAACTCAACAAGGCTCTTACGCACAAATGTAAGCAAACGATTGTACCGCACAGCCTCCTGAACAAGAACCGTGTTCATCGACTCCTCATATCTTGTGGGGTACTTTGCGTTAAATTCCTGCAGGTTGAATGTATGAGGCAGTTTTTTCTCAATCGACTGCGCTGTTCGTGTCAACATCTCCTCGCGAGAGCTCTGCGATGAGCCCGCGACCTCACGCGAGACAAGAGACAAAATCGTAGAAAGAATATTGGCACTTTCAACCTGCGCGCATGTTATGTCAGCATTTTCATGTAAACCAAAAGCCTCCGGTTCAGGATTAAGTGGCCATGAGTTGAGATAGCTTAAATAATGCCCACGATCACAAGGTTCAATAGTCCGGTAAATGCCTGAAGGCGAAAAGAAATAACCGTCCTCAAGCACCGAGGGATTAATAAATCTCTTGATAATAGCCATCATGCAGCGTCTATCCCAGTCATCAGTTACACGGCCTCCATAGTTAATTTCACATGTCAGAAACGCTAACACGTCAAAAGGAATAGCGTCATAAAGTGACAAAAATTTACGCAGCTGTAAAAGACAGACATTGCGATCTGAATCATTAAATTCATATGCAATGTTAAAACCCAATGAGCCAAATCTACGTCTTTCCTGAATAATACCATGAAAAAGACAAAGCGCAAAAACCATTTTTTTAAATTCATTTGGTTTCGCACTGTGATCCAAATCATCATCGCTAAATCCATAGTATGACCGTGCTACATTAGAGCGAAGACCCATAGGTGGCTCATTTGTCATTTTTACAGCAATTTGCAAAACAGCTACAGGGAACGATTCAGATGGCATAGAAGTCAACCAGAGACGAAACTCTTTTCGCACAGTATCAAACGTGAAGCCTTCCACAATGCTCTCTAATGTTGGCATCCACGATGTTGCCAAGTGACAGTTTTGCAAAAGCACCCACTGACCACGCTCTCGGCCATTGGTAAGTAGTTCCTCGGCCTTTCGACCTTGTCCCTGACCGAGTGAGACCTTGTCAAGCTTCTTCAACATGCGCATTTGCTCTGCAAAACGCAAAAGGTCGTTCATAGGATCAGAACCAGGCGAAATAATAAAAATAAGCGGCGTGATACATGTACTGTCCTTGTACACGTCCATTAGATTAAACTGAGGAACAATAATAAAGCGTTCACCCATAAAATTCTTCACATACTCCTGAATTGCCGACGCCACCTTATCTTTTCGAAAACAGCGAGTTATGATGAGCCGTTGAAGGCACGTTTCAGAATCTTCCCACTCTCCCGCTAGTGGGTATGTGTGTGCGGAAGAGCTGTCAAAAAGTTGTTTGTAGTGCACAATATTTTTTGTCACATGCTCAGAAAACCCGGCAAAATTAGGAAGGTTGGAGTCAACAAACTGAATCTCGTTCCATGAGTTTTCAGTAAGCCATTCCGGTGCCGGATTCGCTGCTGCACCGCCACGACCAGTCGGTCCAGTCAGCAAAAAGCGATACTCGTCAGCATCAAAAACTCCATCCTGCTGTAAAATAGACGTACATAAATAAAACGAAAAGGTAAGCTTGTGACGCTCAAACAAGGAACGACAGATATTTGTATAAAATGAATAGGTAAAAAACTCGGTCAAATTTTTAACACGGGTTTCAATGTCTTGTGCTTGCTCTGTTTTGTCTACGGCAATCAATACCAAGTTAATAAACCATTGTAGAGAGAACTGATACATGGGATCCACCATAGAAAGTTCTGAAGAACAGAAAAATAGCAATGCACCACGATAGGCGTGAGGGCGGTACTTGTTGCGTGTCTCATCAATCGTAATTTCCGTCTCTTGTGCGCGAGCTAGGTCTTCCTTAATTTCAGTTGATTTAACTTTGCTCTTCTCCAGTGTGTTAATTAGCGCCTCCTGTTCAAGAATGTCACCTTTTGCCTCCTCCAGCATGCACAAAATGTTATCCTGTATCTCCTTTAACTCTCGGCTCTTTTCTGCGCAATCCCGAGTAAGTTTCTGCTTCTCCTGCTCAAGGTCATTACGCTCCTTCTCCACTGTCTTCCCAAGAATTTGATCCTCCAGGCCACTTCGTGTAATAAAGAAGTTCAGTAAGGAGACTGTCACAATTGTCTCTGGTGTATATGAAGGATTTGGAAGCTTTGTCGTCATGTAAAATTTAAAGTTTGAGTTATACGGAATAGCCGAATCACCAACACGGATATGTGGCGTGCTGCCAATAGAAAATATGTTACATAATAGCACCGGCTCTAAAACTGGCTCAAGCGAATCACTCACATTTTCCAATAAACATGGGTAGCCAAGACGAATAGCACCTTCTACAACTTTCATAAACTTTGGATCAGATGCCTTGCATACCTGCAAGTTGTCATCCTTATGTAAATTTCTAATCCATGTGTTCGCCTGTCCTTGAGGATCAATCAATAAAGGCCACGTACGCGCATTTCTAAGAATAATGGCATTCTCAGTAGATAGCGGATCCTTTGGCAAACCACACAATTGCCACTGCTGTATTTCGACCGGATCTCCAGTTGTAGACACCAAATCCATATGTTCACTCGTCTTTATGCCCACATCAGTAAGAATATGGGCCCAGCTATCAAGAAGATGTTTGCGGTATGGGCCAGTAAGAGGGCCAAAGTACGCAATCGAGGCTGCCGCCACCAGCATGTCACCTGAAATGCACTTCTGTCGCGCCTTGTATTGCTGCACAAGCTCCGTCCACCGCACTTTCTCGCCACCCAAACCGTCAATAAGACGCGCTGCGCGATGCAGCTTCTGACTTATCCGCTCCACTTCGTTTTCCAACTCTGTTTGCGTCGCCACAGCATCCTTGTACTCACGCTCAAGAGCCACAACAGCCTCAATCACAGCGTCAAGTTTCCTGCGTGTATTAGCAAGAGTCTTGTTAACACGATGCAGCTCCTTTTCAGCCTTTGCAAGCTGCTCACGAAGAGGTTGAATCCCACGATTGACAAAAAACCACTTGTACATAGCACGCACCCACTGACACATGGCCATACATGGCACTGAAACACTTTTAACTTTTTCCGGCTGAAACTCAACATTTTCGTAATAAACACGCACTTTTTCTATTAACGACATGTCCATTGCCTCACGATCAAAGCCACCTTTTCCAGGAGGTTGCACTAACACGTCCAACAACTGGTTTGCGTTCTTCATGTACGACTTGGCGCAAAGCCACCAGTCTGGTACTTTTTTTCCACCGGGTGGTCCGCTGTAAAACTCCTTCGGACAGTTTCCAAACGTTAGCAACAGCGCTACTGCCTCCATAACGTACTGAACACCTTTAGGTGGGTTCTGATACTTATTCAACTCTGAAATCTCTGCGGCCCTAATCTTTGATAGCACTTTCACAGCCTCCTGAAGCGCTGGCTCGGCCTCCGCAAGCCGGTCTGCGCATTCCCTACGAATCCTTGAGCACTCTTCCGCTTTTGCCGTCGCGGCGGCCTCCTCCTGACGCGCATCAGCCTCTTTCTCAGCAGCCTCCTTGCGGTCCGTGCGCAGCTTCTCCATAATTCCCTGAATCTCCACCTTTTTCATTTCAAGCACGGGCTGCTGAGCCTTCAGCTGCGCCTCCAGCTCCACCACACGAGTCTCCGTGTCGTACAACTTTTCCAGACCATTCTCCAGACGATGACACTGCTCTGACACAAACCGTTGCTTCTCCTCCACAAGATCAATATATGTATTGAGAAATGAAAGATATGACGTTGGTGTAACATACGAACGTCGGTGTGTATCCAAAAAAAAACGCTCAGTTGTCTCAGATGCGGATACATGTACCAACTTGAAGCTTCTTGAAAGTTTCTCCTTTTCATCATCCGCAATATTCAATTCACTTCCTGACAACTGCACCTTGGCAACAGAAAGGAGCGCCTCGCCTGGCCATTCAGCAAACCAGTCAACCGTGCAGCAGGTGATCAACGCAGAAAACAGGCGAATTCGTGTTCTAAAAACTTCACCAATGGGTGAAAACGCCAAAACAAGATGAAGGTTCGAGCGCACCTCTTTGATAAACCGTGCGTACAGCGACACCTTTGTTGTTGGCAAATTTTCAGTCATGCATACGCCTCTAAACTTTTCGTTAATAAGTTCAATATCTTGATCTTCAAAAAGGTTAGGAACATCACCTGACGTAAGAAGAGCCGCAATGTCCTCCATAAGCGTTGGATCAATCACCTGCGTATCTGAAAAAAGAAAGGTGCGCTTCTTATCGTCTTTACCACAGTCAAGCAACAACTTTGCCAGTGACTCATGCCACTCCTTTACACCAAAGTTCTTCGCAAACTCCATTGTATAAACCTCCATTTCGGGTATGAGATAACACGCAAGGCGCGTCAAAGACTTTCTGCCGGAGCCGCCAATGCCAAGAAGAAGACAATGGCCATTTGGCAAGTTCAAAACACGGTAAATTCGACAAACGTGTTCGATTGCGTCAAGAAAAAGTACAAGATCCATGACGGTCTCGTTTGCTTCATTGTAGGCATTTAGCTGTTGATCAAAAAATGCAGTAAGGGCTTGCATATCGGTGATTTGCTTGTAAACTTTTTCCCCTTCTGACATAAAATCGGCAAATATAAGATGACCTTCAGGAACAAGAAAATTGTAGCAACCGCCAGCGGTTTCTTTGCCTTCGTAACCCCATTTTCCCAACTCATCATTAAGAAAAGACAAAAATTCCTGCCTGTCCTCATCACATATAAGCCGATCATAAAAAACACGCTGCATTTCGTGCATCCATTGTTTTACTAGTACATCTTTGCTCGGCAAACTTACGGAATCATTAATGTAAATCATAGGGAATACCCGCATGACATCCCGCATATTAAATGAGTAGTGTACATGAGAAGGCGTTGGTAAGAAAGTTTTACAGCAACGCCCAAACACTTTTAGTGTCCCTTCAATAAGATCCGAGGTAAATTCAACAATCTCTTCAGCAACAGAGCGCTGAGAAAGACCGCGCGTAAGAATAACATTCAAAATCGCACGCTTAGACACATCAGACATTTCGGGAAAAGAGACGTAATTAAAGTATCGCATAAGACGGTTTGACAATTGCGTGCGACTACCACCAGGAGGTCCCATCGCCATCACAAACGAGGAATCGGTAATATAATTCCACTTAATACCACCAGTAAAGGTATAAAGGCCGCCATGACCGAGTAACTGACGTAATAGCTCCAGTGGTGGCTGAGCACCATAACGCTCCTTCTGTGGTAAGTTTGCATCATCTATAAAAATAAGAAAATGTTTACCAACAGGTGCTCCGTACACATGAGAACGACGTTTGTCAAGCTTAGACATAAGCGAGTCTTGAATTACTCCTGCCTTTGTCTGTGGTGTAAAAGTAAAGGTAAGACCCATAAAGCGATCAGGCAAGCCACCAAGTACCAAGTCAGTCACGCAAACAGTCTTTCCTGTGCCAGTGGGGCCAACTGTCACAACATTTATTGTCTGCTTTAAAAGATGACGCAAAACGTATTTCTGACGCGTATTGTCAATGGTTGGTACCATGATATCTTCAAATTTAGTTGAATTTGTAATATTGCAGGTATCACATAACTGCTCCCAGGGCACCCAGCGCGGCTCTTCCTCATCTTCTGGCACCGCAGAATACACAAAGCAGTAGTCATAAAGAAGGCCTCCTTCTAAAGGCAAGGCGTGAGCGTGATTATTCTCAACTGCAATGCTGCGCAACATATTACTAAACTGCTCACGACCATTTTCGTCGCACGTGGCTCCAATGCTCCAAATAACAGACATAAAAAATAATGATGTAATACATTTATCAAAAATTTCAGCTCGCTCTGGAGTAAACGATGTTTGTCCAGGATGTGACCTCGGTAGTGCAAACGACTCTATGTATCCATTTAGCATACGAAAAAACGATTGAATAAGACCAATTTTGGTTGATGGAACATACTCCTTTAAATGAGTGCGGACAAATTCAATCAACTTATCCATATAGTTATTAGTAAGTTCCACAAGGTAATCTTTTTGAGACGCCATGTATGACGGAAGTGATTCCTTCCACGTATCTGTAAGGGCATGTGTAGGAACACATGCTGTGGGCTCCATGTAAATCATGCCACAGCGAGAGACGGTTGCAGGTGACGCAACCGCAAGATCTTCCACCTCAAACATCATCGTCATGTCTCGACTCATCTGAATAATTTCACCCGAAACAAGACAAAGTTTCTTGTTATCATCTAGTACTGTGTTCATAGACTCAATCCAAAGTGCGTCAACAGGACCATCAAACAGCACCCAATGTTTCCCAAGCTGATTTCCCTCGTCACCATACTTCGCAGCGCGGCGAAAAAGAACACAAAGAATGCCGTCCTTCCACTCACCATTTTCGTCGTATGCCCCATATAGTTGATCCATTGTGACTGCCTTGGGATTGCAAATGTGGGTGTATACCTTCATGTAAGATCTCGAACCAACATCCTTGCCCTTTGCCTGCAAAAGAGCGCACTCAGAAAGCGCCTTTTGCAATGCCGTGTATGCAACTGTCTTCCCACTGCCCGAAGGACCAACTAACATCAAACCATGACGCAACATTGTGATGTCGTACAACTGTAGACATTTGTCAATAAATGCAGGCACAGGGTACAGCTTCTCTCCCAAAACAACATGCTTAAGAACATCCACAACACAACCATAATCTGTAGATGGCAGTTTAATCCCTGGAAACAGATCGCTAATAATTCCCTCAAAAAGAAGAATATCCTCCTTCAAAAATTTCGGCACGTTAGAGTCAAGCAGTGCACGAAGCAACAAAAAATCTTCATTTTCATTAGGATTTTCCCGCTTGTTTAGTCCGGCAGCCGAAATTACAGTGTTCACGGCGCGCATACCAAAGTCATAATGATCCTGCGAAGAAAGCTGCTCAGAACTTAGCTTGAATGTCATCACCATTTTTTGTGCAAGACTACGTGCCTTTTTATACCCATATGAAAACAGGCGAATTTCCCCAATAAGCGCGTAATCGGGCACCATGCACGCCACAGGACGAAAGAGAACTTTCAAGTTGTCTGGCAGTTCCGTACGCCCAGCGTAGCCTGGGTTCATTGTGATAAACACAGCGTGAGTGGGATCAACAACAACCTCGCTATCTTCAAAAACAATGCGGTATTGCTTCGTCAAGCATGCTTGCTGTAAGTCGGTGACTTGTTGCGCCACAACAGAGAGCACCTCTACATCAATACGGTTAAATTCATCAAAACACGCCCACGCACCTGCCCACGCAAGTCCTTTAAAAAACTTTGCCATAGAAAGACACGTCATACCCTCCTGACAGTTAAACACAACGCACTGTTTCGCAAGCGCCTTTGCCAAATCCTTTGTTGTCTCTGTTTTGCCTGTACCGGCCGGTCCCGCAGGGGCGCCACCAAGACACAGCGCCAGCGCCCCTGTGAGAGTTAAATAAATACGGTCTGTTAAGGGTGTCACCACAAGACGACCAGTGTTACCGAGATATTCACCACCGTATACAAAATGTGCATCAACTTGCTTAATGTGGCACAACTCGTCTACAGCATCCATGTAGAAACGAAGTTGCTTAATCCAGTCAAAAGAGTTAACTGAACAAACTTTATTTTTTTTCATGGATTCAACAGTGTCCTTTGCATGAACTTCTACAGTAATAAGAGCTCCCATGTTTATTCTCTCCCGTGCACTAAGCGGTGACTGCACAACTTCAACAAGCTCGTCTAATTGATGTTCGAGAGTATAAAAAAACTCCTCTACGCTCCCTTTTGTGGTTAAGTTTTCCTCGCAGCCATTTGTCCAAAATATCTGCGACACGGCAATAACGCACTGCGCAGGCCACGTCAAGACCCATTGCGTACGCTTTGATACAATATAGTCACGAAATGCCAGCAGCACCTGATCATGCACAGACTGCTTCATCATTGCCTCAACATATTGCAGCCATATCTCAACTTTACCCTCAGGAACAACATATCGCACACTTGGAATATACTCTCCTTCTGCGCTGCAAAACCCTTTAATTTGGGTATTATCTGACCATTCCAAATGGCTGATAAATTCAAACAGCTTGCTTATATGCAAATCAATACGCTTCACTTCCTTTGATTGTGAAAGTATCTCCAGCAGCTCCTCATCAGAAAGAAAATAAAACCTTGGGAATGCCTGCCGCTTCTCCGCCAAATAATCATGAAGGCCACGCTGCACCTCATCCAAAACACGATTAGACTCCCGAAAACTCTCAAGTAATTTGCTTGTCCCAATACAGAAATCTAAAACATTTGGTTGGTTATAAACATTCCCCATAACACGCCGCCAAGTCTTGTCTACGCGATCAAACAACTTTGATAGTCGCGGTAGTTGCACCACTATGTCCTCTGAGCCAAAAATTGGCTCCAAGTAACGCCATGAGCGCTGACACTCCAACCATTGCTCAAGAATATCCGAAATTAGGTTAAGAGAACGTTCCCAGTTTGTTATAGCTTCTTCATAAAAAGCTTTAAAAGGCGAAAACTGCAGTTGTTGTGTTAAATTCAAATGCTCATCTAATAACTCAACAACTTCAATGGCATCTTTAAGAATAAACGAGCCAGTTTCCTTGTACGGTTCTATACAAAACAATCGAGTTTCCCATTTAGCACGCATGTCCTTAAGACACTTTTCAATTTGAGCTTCTTTTGCAGCAACCTCACAGTGCGCAACAATAACGTCTTTGTGTGCCAAAAGTGGTTTAGTGTCGTCAAGCAATAGGATTGTTTCACCTGGAACCAAACTCATACCCAATTTTTCTGAAAGACCCTTCCAGTGTCTCTCCCTCATGCCATGCTGGCGCAATGACATCACAACAGGCAGCCATGGCCTAAACTTCTCAACCTGGGCGCGTATTTCTTCCACAATTTTCAACGTAGTGCTTTTGTCCTTAAACGTTTTAGACAGCTGAGTCATGGTTTTAAATGCATTTGTCGTAACGCTCTCAATTATGTCAGGGTCAAGTGAGTCAAATGGGTCAGTGTGCCAGCGAGTGTAGCAGTCCCGCCACTGATACGCAGTCAGCCACAAGTCACTGTAGGGCTTAAATTCTTTTTCTAACTCAAATACATTGCGGTAATCTGTGAGCTTATCACCAAACAACCGCTGGTCACTGTTAATAGAACGTGCTTGTTCTATACACTTTCGAATCTCAAGACTCTTCATCTTCACCTCAGCAGCGACCTTTTCAGCTTCGGCTGCATCAGTGTATTTGGAGAATGTCGCAACAACACGCTGCAAGGCATCAACCTTTTTGCCAAAATCATCAACCTCCTTCTGCAGTCGTGCATGCAACTCCTCCTCCACCTTCTCTAGCTCCTTGTTGACGTCCATTATGCGGAGGGTCAAGTGACGGGGCCACGCAATTGCCTCCCACTTTTGCCGTGACTCATCATCACTAAGTTCATACTGGAAGCCTTCAAGAATGTAGTAGTATTGCCGCATGTCCTCAATTTCAGCGGATAACTCGGTGATGCGCACTGGTATATTGTCAATAAAATTTTTTAATTCGTACAATTTCTCAGGATTTTGCGGATGCTTTTCTACAATGCGTAAAATTTTTGTAAACTCATCCCGAATATATGCGGTTTTAGATTTAGCCATCTTGCAAATAAGTTCCATAACAAGCTTTGCCAAGTCTTGTTCCTTGCTAGCCATAATTTGCCCAAATGATTGACAGTCAACCACGTAATTACCAACAGTTATATACGCAGGGAGTTTATGCGCCACCTCCTTCTTTGCTTTAAGATGCCGTCGTATCTCCTCCTTCATGTCTTCCGTTGTGTGCTCCTCTGCAGCGTAATCCGCAATAAACTGCTTCTTGTCAAGCCGTATAAGTGGCAACAGATCATCATACATTTTCAAGTAATCACGCAACGGCTGCATAGAGTTTTGCAATGCCTTCTGCACACGCGATCGCAGTAAGACAACACGTTCGTCCCACTGCTTTACGGAGTCAAGAAAAGGCCCCTCGCCTTCGCGACGCCAAAAATATTGAGACATGACAAACTTTTCAACTTGTGGAATTGCGTCTGTACAGTAGATGGCGTTGTTAAACAAATCAACAATTGTCTCCTCAAATTTTTCAAATGAAATGGAATATGTGAAGCTGCCATCCCGCTCGGCAAGACCAATTGTAAAAAGCGGCTGCTTCTCAACACAATCATCCGCCTCACTTCCAGGCCACCTGTTCTCTACATGGTTCATGTCAATAACTGTTACAGAGAACTCTGAAACCTCTTCAAAAAAATCGGTAAAATTCTGTAACGATGTGTAAACAAGCTCAAACAAAGTGTCCTCCATCATAAACTTCACTGTTGTAAAAAATTTTTTCAGTTTTGACATTTCATAAATACCCTGCTTTGTTTCCCGCACATTTAACCAGCCTTTGCCGGCCGACGCAAAGCTTGACCTAATCACCTCACAAATGTTGTTCATCCAGTCGTCCTTGAGATATCGTCCCATAAATGACATGTGATCTTCTTGTAACTTTGCAAATTCGGCAAGTTGCATCTGGCGGGTTTTAGGGAGTCTAAAAAGGCTGCTTTCAAGCACTTTTAAACACTCACTCCTCACACCAGTCAATGCGGTTACGACCTCCGGTTGTGTATAATAGGTTGAAAAGGTAAAAGATCGCTCGCGTTCCTCAAAATCAAACTCGCCGACAGAAATCACAGTGTTTACATCTCCCTTTTCTGTCCGTTGAATCGCCAAATTCGGCCCACGCACCAACTCATCAAGATCCATATTCGTCTCTTTAGCCACCATACGAAGCACCACCTTGTCGCTATGCATGCGGCCCTGGAGAAGAATCCTGTTGTGGCTGCGCCTCCACATGAGCGCCACCTCCGCAATAAGACGCTCCGCGTGCTTCTCCACGTCCGAAAAAACTTCCTTGCGGAGGTGCGGTGTGCCGGTTCCGAGTTGCCGCAGGCGCGCGACAAGGCCGTCGTCAAGCCCGTCAAGGCCCACAAGCGGCATGGCGTCACAGCAAAGGCAATACCGGATCCACGACATCGTCTTTTCGCGCTGCTTCTGCGCCACCACAAGTCGTTGAACATAAACAATCGGGTCCTCAGCAAGCAAACGAACAAAACAGCGCTGCATTACAACTGGGGACTCTCCAATTACGGCCTTTGCTCCCCAGAAAATTGTCACTTCGTTCTTAGCGGCATCCCACCCAATAACACGACATGGCCGCATGTAAAACTCATCATTTTGATTTTCATAAATTCCCTCAGCAGGCAAATAACGGCCATCTTTATTTGGGTTGTGATTTGCAATTTCCATCCACTCGGTAGGATTACGACAGTCATATGAAGTGTCATCAAAGATCTCCAAAGGAAGCTCCTGACTACTCTTCTTTGCAAGCTGCTTCAACGTCAATCCGGCTAGCTCCACAAGATTCTGCACGTTGTATGTTTCGTATTGCCGGCGGCGACGTTCAATCTCAACTTCGCGTGGAATGCGGCCGCGTACGTGCCTGAATGGCACTTGCACTTTCGGCTCAAATGCCACCTGCTCCGCCTCTGAAAAAAGTAGGGCAGTATCCTTGTGTGTAGCGCTTACACCAGTGGGCGACCATGCTCGGTTGGTGTCCTTCTTCTTCGCGTCCCTTTTTGTTTCCGCCAGCTGCGCCTCCTCTTCACCATGTTCTCGTGTTGTCGTCCTGCAGGAGTCACTAGATAAGAGAGCGTGAGTGGACCCCACACCGTTTTCTGCATTATACAAATTAAATACATCAAGGTTCGGGCGCAAATGATGTTCAAGCATTTCAGCCTTTTGCTTGCTTGGTTGTTTTTTTGTTTTTTTTTTAATTTAATTCCTTTTCCCTCTTGTAAAAACAAGTAACTCTAGTTTCCCTTTTTTTTTTCTTTTTTTTTTTTTTTGGAGAGTTTTTCCACCCAAGACTCACCAGAAAAAAAAAAAAATCAATTAAAAATATTTTAAAATGTGAGCTGTAAAAAAAAAAAAAATAAGCCCCTCCCCCTACAAAAAATAAAAAAATATAATGATAATAATAATAATAAAACGTATAACTTAAGAAATAAATGTATATATGTATGTATGTATGTATATATCTATGCATGCAAACATTTAAGAAGCAAAACCTCCTAAAAGTATAACAATAATAATAATAATAATACTTGTATAACTGTACCTATAACGTTATTAACTAATCAGGCCTCTCTCCGCACAACAGCAAATAATAATAACAATATATACATATATAATGCACGTTAAAAAATATAAAGTTTATGGTTGAAGAAGTTTTTTAATTTCCAACGCATCCAAAGACAATTCCTTATTGCATTCCCCCTCACGAGCAATAGCGTCAAGCACTGCTGACAAGGCATGCAAAACCCTTTGCACGTCGGCCCTGCAGGCGTGCTCACATGCATGTCGCAACGCGCAAAGAATATATGACACTTTAGTCGGGTTTTCACGTGTGTCAGAAATTACCTCGCGCAAAATATTCACCCCGTCTGCAGACAAAATGCCACGCTGCGCCTTTGGGAACATTTGAACAAGATAACTAACACAAGCGGCGGCGTGCTCAGACGTCGTGTGGGCCCGCGACAAGCATAGTGGCAGCCAAAGTGTCTCCATTCCGCGCTGAGGTAACAAAGAAAGACACTGCTGAGCGATGTGTGCGTCAGCCGTCTTTGCCGCGTGTTTCAAAAAATATGCGGTAAATTCACAACAGGCCTCCAAAAGATATTCAATGTCCTCCGCAACTGCCATTGTTAATGTCTTGAGAATGACCATGGCAAAAAACTCCTGCGACGACAAGTAACCCATCACAGACATCACCTGCTCACTTTGCTGCGCCACCAACAATAAAAGACGCAACGGCACTGAGAAATCACTGTGCGTTGGCTGCATCATGTACGCCAGAAGTTTCTTTGAAAGATCCAGCGTCGCAATATCTGAAAACCCCTTCAGCCCACGCTCAGCACACGTTGTGAGTAATCGCAATGCGTGAATCGGAATCGGTTCGCTCTCTTTCAGCAGCCCGGGCAACAAAGCCGCAAGGGTGTTTAGCAAATGATTCAATCGCTCCTCCTCCTCGTGCGTAACGCCGGAACAATCAACAAGCGGTACAACAAATAGATTCAAAAGACGCAAAGCAGAAAAATGACGCTCAAAGTTGCTTCCACTGAGCATTTCTACATACGCTGGAAGTAGCTCGTTAACAACAGCGTGACGGTGCTTTAAAATCCGCTCAGAACTTTGTGTTAGAATTTCAACAAACGCACTAAACTCGCTTTCAAATGTAGCATAACGCGGAGATATCATTGTCTTCTTCAAACAAACGCCAAGACTGGCAAAAACACTGTCATTCAACTCAATCATGGCGGATATGTTGTGGGTGCTCATGACATTACAGGCCACGTCCAAAGTTGTAGATAAAGAACACTCAGAAAGTGCTCCACCAGCAACAGCCGACAAATGTGTCTCAAGAAATACACCAAGATAACTCACAAAACACGACGCACAACGTTGCACATATACATCTTTGTCGCGCAAAATGTTATCAAAACACGCAACGTTACTATTTGAACAAAGCTTCAAAAACAGCTTCTCGTCCATACACCCAATAAGAACAAATAAAATCAGCGCCTTTCCTTTCATAGCGACAGATGAGCTCTCTAAAACACTTAATAGCTCACTCATAATCGGCAAAACAGCGTGTTGAATAACTTCTAAAAGAGCCGTTGCCTGCTCATACGTAAGAGTAGAACTAGAAAATATATTTTGTGCATCTTTTCCCCACGTTATGGCAATTTGGTTCTGAACACCCACCAGGCCTTTTACGAATGCAGTGTTTATAAATGTCAACAACGACTGTGCCGTCTTCTGTTGTGTTGACATTTTCAATACGGTGCCACAAAACTCAACCTTAAACTGCTGCAACTCCAGCAGGAGCAACATAAGATCCTCTCGAAGTGTGGCCAACTTCAATGCCGCACACAAGGCACTAACATGCATGTGTTCACTACGTGTAGACGAGGGCAAAAGGGCATAAACATCCAGCAGCGCACGTAAAATATCCGGCCTTGCAAAAATTTCCAAAACAACAGCATGATTGGCTACAGACGCCAAACTCTCTATCGCTTTTGTAGCATAGTGCTTAATCACATCATCCGCATCAGACAGTAAACTCATGTACAGTTTAAAAACAGAGTCAGCATCAATGCCCCAAACGGCATGTTCACTTTCGCGTTGAACGGCAATGTACACAAGAAGCTCCCCTAAACATGCTGCAAGTTTGCGTCTCACCCGCGTACTACTCTCTACCTTGCATATATTGACGATGGAGGAAAGAACATTCGCCTTAGCAAGGTCAGTATGAATATACGTGGCGTATCGCACCAGAATTCCCATAATAGACGCGGCTGTAGCGCGATAAAAAGTTGGTGCTTTTTGCTGTGATGCCATTTTGAGACAAAGCATCATGACAGAACTATTAATAATACAATTAGCAACTAAGGCATCTGTACAGACGCTCTCAAAATAACACAAAACGTTATACTTTTCTTCAAACCCTAATGATGATGATGACAAAATCTGATAAATCTTTGTGATAAAATTGGTCCGACACCGCGTGTCACAGGTTTTTAGTTCACTTTTGGTAGGCGCCTCAAACCCTAGTGCATTGAGGTTGTACTTTTGCTCAACGACCCGTTCAATGCGACTGTTCATAACCAACGGACGAATGTGTGTATCGGAAACATGCGCCAAAATTTCCTCCAAATGCAAATGTCTCAATCTATCGACAGCTATCAACGCCGGTGTATTAGCGTTGCCAGTAAGGTCATCAGGATTATCACTGTTGCCGATATTTATACTAGTATTCTTATTTGCTTCTACAGTTCCACCGGCTTTGGGTGTCTGTTCCCTCGCCCGAAAAAAGTCAGTGCGCGCGGCAGTTGTACTGACAGTCGTTGCGCTGCTGGGGATGGTAGTAACGTTGCTTGATAACGACAACGACGCGGGTTGACTCTCCTCCTGTGAAGTGTCAGCCGCAGTGTCGCCACCAGTACAGCCATAATCTCTAAAGTCAACCTCATCAGTAATTTCAGGGCAATTTGACGGGTTCCCCTCACTAACTAACTGCGCCACGGCATAATTACGTTTTGCGTTTTCCACCGCCCACTCTACATGTCGCTTCACAGTGGTAGCAGAAATTGGCCAACCACCACCATCACCACCCGCAGCTGCAGCTTTTTTGACTGTTTCTAGACCTGGCTGCGGCGGAAAAGGGACGCTGGGAAGCTTCAGTTTTCCCTGCCAAAAACCGTGCGCAACAACATCGCTCCACGTCGCACGTCGAAAAGGGTCCTTTATAAAAAGCGCACTCAAGAGACTGTTTAGACCGTCTGGGAGTGTCTCGTGAGGGGCAAACTTTTCCGACATAACATTTGTAATAAACGAAGACAAATCAGTGCCGTTAAAAGGAGGTGTACCAGTGCACATCTCGTATAAAACACAGCCAAACGCCCAAAGATCTGAGCTCATTGATGGCACACCTTCTTTTGTAAAAAGCTCTGGCGCCATGTAGACCGGCGTACCAACAACTCCCCCGCCAGATGCGAAACTAAATTCACAGGACAAACTAAAATCGTAAAACCGCATTGACATTGTGGAATCCATCAAAACGTTAGACGGCTTTAAATTGCCATAAATGACACCGCAAGAGTGAATATGCATTAAACCCTCAGCAATGTCCGCAGCAAACATTCGCACTGCCGCCTCTGAAAGACGAGCATCAAGGCTCAACACCTGCCGCATGTCTCCTCCGGTGCACAACTCCGTAATGACCCAAAAGTGATTGTTTGTCTCATACCAATCGTAAAAATTAATGACGCGACGGTGTTGGATATGACGTAAAAACTTCACGTTTGTAATGACGCGCTGTCTTTGCGATTTTTCAATAGACGAAATTGCATAATATTGTGTCGTCTTCTTTCGCCGGCCTTTGTAAACTTTGCTAAAAGTTCCCTTACCTATCTCATCGTATATTTGATAATTGTTCATTGTCAACAAAATGCACCACTGGTGCTGTAATACTATATACCACTCACCTTTAGCCCTAGCAAATATAAAAAATAATAATAATAAAAACAAAAAAAAACACCAAACAGGGTGTGTTAAGTTTATTTATTTATTTAATGATTCTACCCTTTTTGCTTTTAATTTTTTTGATTCCAAATACCTTTTTTTTTTCTTTTTTTTTTGGTTTTTCTTTTTTTTAAAGGTTTTGTCTTTTGTTTTTAATTATTTCTTATAGGTTTCCTTTGTCAAACAATAATAATATGCAAACAAACAAACAAAAATATATATATATATATATATATCTAGTGCTGCTATTATTACTTTTTTAGTTGTTTTGCTACCTGCAAAAATTAAAAAATTATGTTGGTAAATAAATATATAGGTATATATATATATATATATACCTATTTATTTATTCTAAAAACACACAAACAAATACACCAACAGCAACAAAGTAATAATGAGCAAAACTCACATAAAAAAACGTACATATCTATTTTATTTTTTTGTTGTTTATTTCATATATATTCAAAAACAAACTTCATTTACCGGTTCCCAACCGCCATACATATACACCAACATACAAACATACAAACATACATATATATATATATATATATATCCGTACACAAACCCCCCCTCCAAAAAAAAAAAAAATAAAATAAAATATAAAATAAAATAAAATAAATGCCTTCTTTTTCCGCTCTGTTAAATCTCGTTTACTATTTGTATTTCTTTCTTTTGCTTCTTTTTTGTTCGTTTAACGCTATCAACAAGTCTACTCCGCAATAAATCTCAAACAAAAACGCAAAAAAAAAAACAAAAATAAAAATAAAAATTGGATCCATCTTTACTAATACAATAAAAAAACATGCACTCTCTTGGTGCACGTATACATACAAACATAAATATATATTTATATGTGTTTTATTGCGCCAGATCATACCGCTGTTTCGCCCGCCGCACCACTTGAGTAAAGTAGTGATAAAAGAAATCAAGATACAACACAGTCTGCAGTAACCCTGCGCACACTGATACATAGTTCACACTATGAAATACAAAATACCGACGTAACCAATGAAGCAAATAAAAAAAACGATACGCACCCATTGCTGCCAAGTAATGAGACGTCAAGGCCTCGTAACGCTCAGTGTACTCCAGTAAAAAAATTTGGGGCAGGATAGCGACAGCCTCAAGATACTGCGAAAACGCCCAAAGAACATCAAGCACCCACTTTCCACGCTGATTCCCATTAAATAACAACGCAAGCAGAATAGAAGGAATAATAAGAAAACGAATACGAAATGTGTCGTTTTCGTAGTCATATGTGGCCTTCCATGGGCTTTTGTTGCGCATTAAATGGCAGATATGCCATGAGGTTGCCAAAAAAAATATTTTCATCAACGTGTTGTACAAAGAAAAGAATGATGTAAACAAATCGAGGTAACGTGTTGTAAAGACAAGAGCAAAAAGAAACTGTGTCTTCAAAGATAGCCCAGCTGCTGATCGCTGTCGCAACATTTTTCCCAAAAGAATAAAAATAGCAAAAAGATGCAACATGTCTGCCACTGTCCTTAAAACATACATCTTTTTTTATTATATGCTTTTGTTGCTGCTGTTTTTTTTTTTTTTTTTTGCTTTCTTGTTTCTCTACTTTTAGTTTACGTTTATTATTTTTTCTAAAATTTCTTTTTCTTTTTATTTATTTATTGTTTTTTTTTTTTTTTTTTCCTCTACCTTCTTTCCTTCGTTTTTGTGGCTATTCTCAGTAATATTTTATTTGTTGGTGTTTTTGTTAATGTGGTTGCTAGATGTAAATATTATGATTAATTGATCTAACTGTGTGTTTGTGTATGTGTGTAGGAGTATATATATATATATATATATTTGTGTTCTTTAGGACTTCTAAATAAAACACTATTTTACTTTTATATCAACAAAAAAATAAAATAAAATAAAATAAAATAAAAGCACAAAAAATAAAACACCAATATATAATATAAATTTGATCGAGTTTATTATTATTATTATTACAATAAAAAACAAAATATAACAACAAATCAGCAATAATAATGAACAATAATAATTAGTTGGTATGTTACAATAGTCGCACAGCCTAATGTTCCAACTTGATGTTTCTCGTTGGCACAAGAAGTGGGTTTAATTGCGCCATGTATATAAGAATCCACGACAGCCAGCAACAAAAAGCTGCAGTAAAACAAAGAATACGAACAA
This sequence comes from Trypanosoma caninum, assembly GCA_036321205.1. NCBI lineage: Eukaryota > Euglenozoa > Kinetoplastea > Trypanosomatida > Trypanosomatidae > Trypanosoma > Trypanosoma caninum. The sequence continues at coordinate 4,278 of JAWVMR010000202.1, read as the reverse complement.
GCTCAACTTGGCCTTTAGCCCATAATGGCGCGCTAACTGCTCCTAAAACACCAAAAGTAGTAAACAAAAGCGTACCCAAAAGAGCGTTCATTTTTCAACCCCCGTTAATATACGCCACGTGTAAAAATATTTCAAAAATAAAAGTAATGGTATTCTTTTAAGAATTATATATACTATTAATAATAATAAAAAACCACTTCCTTCTTTTTTATTTTCTATTATACTTTTCTCTTTTTTTGTAGTCATATAAAAACAACCGACACCATCGCACCAAAAAATAAATAATAATAACACGAACAAATAAGTAAAAACATAAAATATAGCACATATACATACATATATATTTGCCTTATTCAAAAAAAAAAAAAAAAAAGAAAAAAGAAAAAACAATGATTGTTTTTTGTTTACATATCTTGTAAATATGTGTTTTTCTGTGTTTATGTTGTAGCGGCTAACCGTAAATTTTGAAATCTTTATGCGGTTATACTATTTCTTTTTTTCTTTTTTTTTTTTTTTTTTTTGGTTTCGTTTTTCCTTTTACAACTGTGTCTCTAAAGAGAGTCCACAAACCCGCTCCCATTCCAGTGAAGACTCAGACTCCTGCCACATGCTAGTTGTCCCGTTGGCACACGAAACAAGAAGAAAGGTTCCCACTAGCGACCAAGAAAGCTTTGTCACACTGTCCTCGTGCTGTGGCAAAATCCTCCAGTTCCACTCCTCCCGCGCTGGCCCGTCCTGCGAACAGACAACAACAAACCCCTCGTCAGACCCAGCCGCAATGTACGTGAAGGGCATCCCTACGCTGGGGGCCCACGCCACCTCTCGCCATGAGGCGTCCAGGCCAAAGGAAAGTTCCTGCGACCTCCAAGCACTGCTGCAAAGGGTCCACACCTTCACGCACTGTTCACCCCCGCACGTTACAATGCGAGGGGGGGCTAATGGCATGCCGCCACCCCAGGACGGCGGATCGCCTTCCTTTAGTTCGCTTTCCAGAGGTGCCGTCAGCAGAGTGCCCGGCGGCAGCGAAGGGGCCCAGGACAAGGAGCAGCAGCCATTGTGATGTGCTGCAAACTCGCTGTGGGACCACTGCTGTTCTTGACCGACAAAAATCATGACGGTTCCGCTCGCACAGCCCACGGCAAACATCTTTCCGTACTCCGAAGGTGCCCAAGCCACGCACCACGGCACAGCTGCTAGCGTGGTAAAGTACACCTTCGCCCATCCCTTCTCATGACCAAAGTCGCTCCACAAAATCACTTGACAATCTTCGCCACAAGAAAGAACTGCAGACGTATAATGTGCAGAAGGTGCCCAAGAAACACTCACTACAGTCCCCGCATGACCTTTTAACACAGCCAATGGAGTCCAGTTGCAATCGCTATCATCACTCCTTGCAAAGATGCGGACAGTTCCGTCTTCCCCACACGACGCAACACGTCTGCCAGTCGCGTCCACAGCGGCGTCAGTCACGGGAGATGTGTGCAGCGTGTCAAAAACCGTGTTTGCTGCCATAGTGTGGTTCTCAGAAAACGCCGATATAACGCTATACTATTTTATTTATTAGTATTATTACTATTACATACTATTAGTATTATTAGTATTATTAATCAACAAAAAGCATTAAAACATAAAACAAAAGTAATTAACACTACAGTCATTAATTTACACAAATATAAATAAATAAATTTCCACGCATGCAGAAGAATATATAATATACTTTTGATAAAATAAAAGATAAACAGTACTTTGGCATTTAAAGCAAATAAACAAACAAAGATATATATATATATTTATTTATTTATATAATGTCGCCATAAAAAATATTTCTTTTGTTTCATGTTAAAACCACAGCATTTTGCGACCTCTGGCGCAATCCTCTCATAATGCTCCACCGCCGTCTTGCCAAAATAACATGCTTTTGCATAAAAACCCATCCGCGACCGTGTGTCGTCCAGCGTAACATATCGACTGTCACTAAAGCCAGAAAAGCAACCACAGCGCTGACTACCGACCAAAAAGACCGGTAAGAAGAGCTAAGCCTGTCCTCTAGCCACCACCACATCCCCCTAAAAACGAGATAAGCTGGAAACAGTATCACCAGCAAAAAAAAAACATAGTGAAGCAGAACGTAATCACAAGAAAAAAGAACCAGTGCAATATTGTGTTTGCATCGTGAAAACTGAGTTGCGTCATGCCAGTCCCTGAGATACAACCGTGTGGCCTTAACGCAAATGAGCTTAGGATGCATCTCTATCAAAGTGTTGAGAGCTTGAACAGACAATTCATTCTTCCAATCCCGAGGCTGGTCATCTAAGGAAAAGGCGTCTATAACGTCCACATTTTTGCATGCCATCACAACTCTGTGAATCGCCACCGCGTCATTCCAGCCCTCCAAAGTGAGCGAGCGGAGCTGGGTGCAGCGCTGCAAGTGTGGCACAAGCTGCAAAGCCATCGGCTGGCAAAAGCGAGAAAGATAAATATACTCAACACCAGGATTCCAGCGAAATAGCGGCTCCATCAGCTTCGCGTCCAAAGCGTCAAACGGCTCAGCGTTGCAGGATGCGGGTACAATAATGCTCTTGCAGCCCCTCTCCAGACCAAACACCAAAAGCCCGCGGAGACGACTGCGGTAAAACGGAAGAAAAAACGCGGTGTTGACAATGCATGTGGGTTGCTCAGGAAAACCAAAAAGAGAAGGGTGGGTCGCGGCATACCCGAGAATGGCCTGGAGATCACCCAGGCTCCATTTGTGCAACGGCATCACGCGAAAAAAGCCACGGTAAATCGGCAAATGTGTGGTCACTTTCCGGCGCTCCAAAAACGGGTTAAAAAATTTTGGTCGCCACCTCCGCGGCTCCATCGCAACGCCGCTATATGTGTATGTGTAAAATACATACAGAAATCAAAAATAAAAAATAAAGATGCACAAGATATTTTTAAAAAGACCTTATAACCAATGATGGACTAACAAACGCACAAAAAACAAATTAAAAAATCTTAAACCAACCTTACAATTATCTATTTGTTTATTTTCTTTTCTTTTTTTTTTTTTTTTGTCTTTATTATTTAGCAGTTAACAACATTCCTCCCACCCATCCACCAACAAAAAAAAAAAAAACCGCTGTGTTACTCAATTAAATTTACATCAACAGAGCCTATAAACGTTGCAGGGTTATCACTTTTCTGCGCCTGTCGTGGTAGTGGTAGTGAAGGTGGAACATCTCCAGAAGTGAAAACAAGGCTGTCTTTTATGTTGCCGCCAACACCCGTGCAGCTTGCCGCTTTCCCTGGTGTCAACAGGCCTTCTGCCTCCTCACTTTCCTCCTCCACATCGCCATCGGTGTGAGCAAAAGCCCTCCCCGCATACTCATCCACTTCCTCATCGTACTCCAGCAGCAATGCCTCCATTGCCTCGTATTTTTTCCCGCATATCAGCTGCGCAGGGGTCAGGCCAAAGGCGTTTCGCGCGGAGACGCTCCACCCCCGCTGCAGCAGCAGCCTCGCGGTGTCCACTTGATTGTTAATTGCGGCAAAATGCAGCGCGGTGTTGCCCTCCTTGTTGGGCACATCACACGAACAGCCAAATAGCATGAGAGCCTCCAAAATATTAATGTGGCCGTTGGCGGCTGCAAGATGAGCGGCAGTTCGTCCCTGCTCATCTCTTGCCTCAACAAGAAAAGGAGACGCGGAAAGATATGTTTTCAGTGCCTCCACGTCACCGCAATCGTTGTAGCGCGCACAATCAAAAAACGCCTCAATGACAGTTGTCGCCTCGCGATATTCGCATTCCTCCTCTCCCATTTTCCCTTTTGTATTTTGTTTTTGTTTGTTGCCGCCGTTGCCTTTTTTTTTTTTTTTTTCTTTATTGATTTTCCACACCACTTCGTTCTGTTTCGGTTACTGTTTTTTTCTTTTTATTATCTTTAATTCCTTTTAAACAAGAAACAGGTGTGATTAACGCGGCACAAAAACAGCAATCTACATACTAACAACATAAAAAATATATAATAACAAAACAACAAAAAATATATTATATGCACAAATATATACACACAAAAGATGTGCTGCTGCACACTTTAATGATATACATACTATTATGCAACTACGACCAATACCCACCTCCAAAACAAAAACAAAAACAAAGTATATATATATATATATATATATATATATATATATATATATATATATATAGTGAAAAAAAAAAAAAAAAAAAATATAAAAAAAAAAAATATATATAAAAATATTTTTTTTTTTTTTTAAAAGAAAAAAAAAAAA
>JAWVMR010000201.1:0-26484 GCA_036321205.1 Trypanosoma caninum | reverse complement strand
AAAAAAAAAAAAAAAAAAGCAAAAAAGTAAAAAACAACAACAACAAAAAATGTAGATATACCTATATATATATATATATATATATATTATATAATTTGTTTTTTTTTTTTTTTTTTTTTTTTTAAATAACCTCATTATTATATTTTTTCAGCAGCTCTCTCTGTAAAAGATAACATACATTAAAAAAAAAAAAATAGTAATGCTTAACACTCACCACCCCTCTCCCTTCATTCATTACTATATTTTATTTGTCACACACACACAAAAAAAAAAAGAAAAAAAAAAAAAAAAAAGTTAATAATAATAAGAAAAGAAAAAAATAAAAATAAAAAAAAAAAACGCACAAGCAAAAAACATGCTAGGCGTATTATCTTGTATTTTTCGTATATAAAAAAAACACCAGCCATAATTCTTTTCCTGTAATATTTTAATGCATCCGCATTTTTTTTTTTTTTTTTTTTTTTTTTTTTTTGAAAGGGGCTTAGTTTTGTCTTTGGTTTTTTTCTATTTTTTTCTTTTTTTTTCACAACCCAAAAACTTTATCTTATTTTATTTTTATTGTTCACAACTCCTTTATATTCTTGCTTCCTTTTATCCTAACTACCTTGTCTCATATATATATATATATATATATATATATATAAAACGCCTGTATTTCTCTCTAACCACAAGACGCAGTTGATAATTGGGGGCAGCTCATTAAAAAAACAACGCGCTGTCCGAGCAGCTGTTGCAACACGTCAGACACTCGGCTTCTGGCGGGTCAAGAATCCACGAGTCGCTCAACAGCTCCTGCGCCGTCGGCCGCTTCGCCGGGTCGCGCTGCAGGCATCGTTCCAAAAACATAATTGCATCACTAGAGAGCCTACATTTCTTTGGAATCATCTCATGGAACAACTCCCCTTTAGTCTCTGCAATATGCATCATCAAGGAGTATTGATTTTTAAATTCCGCAAAAGGTGGCTTTCCTGTTAGCATTTCAATCACACAGCACCCAACAGACCACACATCGCTTGGCAGACCGGCATCCTGGGCAAGAATGGCCTCCGGCGCCATAAAGTACGCCGTCCCCGCAACTGTCACGGTGTTGCTTGGATCCCAAAGACATTTCGCCGTCCCAAAATCAGATATCTTTAAAGTGCCGTTTGGGTCAACTAGAAGATTGTCGCCCTTAAGGTCACGGTGCATAATGTTCATGGCATGCAAATAAGCCAACCCCTCCAACATTTGCCGTGTATAGATAGATGCCTGTTTCTCCTGAAATGAACCAAATGTGCGCAGAACACCACTGATACTGCCACCAGAGACGTACTCCAAAAAGATGCGAAGACAGCTCTCGTCACACTCCTCTCCCAGACACTTCACAATATTCGGGTGGTCAAGCAATTTGAGCAACGCAAGTTCTTTTCTGAGAGCCTCCAAAGCTTTCCTGTCAGTCCCATGTGAAAAGCTGATTTCCTTCACAGCTATTAGGTGATTAGTGTCAAGGTCCATTGCTTGAAAAACAACAGCATAACTACCTTTCCCAATTAAGGCCTTGTGTGCAATGTTAACACGCATGGGGCATTTTTCATCAAGATCCTGCGAGCGCGTGACACTGCTGCGCGTCAAACCACCTAAACTTCCCTCATCCCATCGCGAGTTCCCTCTACTGAAGCTGCTGCCAGTGTCCCTGTCGCAGACCTTCTTAGACTGGTGTTCAAACACTTGTTTCTTTGGTGACATGGAGATCTCTTTGGCTCCTAGCAGAGTAGAAACATCATTCGGCACTATTGTCAGCGACACCGCGTGCGACGGCCGCGAGACCAGTGCCCGCATTTGTGATGTGGGGGTGCTCGAGTCGATTCCCTCCACAACAACAGAGTCGTCAACCGAGGAAAGATTATCTCCCTTGAAAAAACAAAGTGAGTTCCCACTATTTTGCCGGCGAAAACCAAACGTCGTGCCTGAACAACAACATGTGGTCGACGGCGGGTCCGCTGTCAACACCTCCAGACCTCCGCCTTTTGGCAGGCAACCAGTGCCGTCCAGCGTAAAGCTAACCTGATTATGTGACAAACACATAAACCCGTTGCCACACAAATCTGATCCGTTATCATACTGTTTTAACTTAAAATCGCGGCGCAATTTTTCCGAGGTTCTAACTACACGCTTCTCAAAGTTCAGCCTTGATAACGCGTTGACTGAGGAGTACATTCCGCTTATTTCCCTAGACCCGTTTTATTGTTTTTCCCCCTAGGGCAATACCAAAGGCTAAACCTCCTTTCCTTTCACCTGTCTCGAGCAATCTTTGAATACACTACTGTGTAATTGTATTCAATAGAACGTAAAAAATAAAAAAAATTGCAATCTAAATCCACACAAACACACAAAAAAAGAAAAAAAAAAAGGAAAAATCAGCTGAGTCTCTTTTAAGCACTATCTTTCCTATTTGTTTATTTAACACTGTCAAGCTCCTTGTGAGAATATTTGTGTAGGTGTTTTTCCTAATACAAAAAGGCAATCTAAAACCTTTTGTTTTTTCTGTATGTGTTTGAAAAGTGTGGTTATTAAACACAAAAAAATTCCTTGACGTCCTCTTCACCAAACCTAGCTTTACGTTTATTCTATTTTATTTTTTTAAGCTCTTTACTATAAAGATAAATATAAATATATAAATATATAAATATATAAATATTTATATATTTATATATTTATATTTATATACACGCCACACCCACACACACACACAAAATAATAATAATAATAATTATTATTAGTATTATTATTGTAATTAAATATTGTCTTGCTTTTTCTGTTGTTTTTGATTGCTGTCTCAAAATGTGTACTTATTACTGCGGCACTAACAACACTAAAGCAATAAAAATACAAATAAACCTATAAATTACAATACTGCGGTTGTGTAACTCAAAAAACAAAAACAAAAAAAAAAAAAAAAAAAAAAAAAAAAAAAAAAAAAAAAAAAAAAAAAAAAAAAAAAAAAAAACAATAACAATAACAATAACAATAACAATATATACATATATATATATATGTACAAAAGCGCAACAAAAACATAACAGACCTAAGTCATAAAATTAAAACAAAAAACAATAACAACAAAAGAAAGCAAAAATGGTAACTAACATAAGCATTATCCTCTACTTTAGTACAATTTGTTAATAATCATATATCAAAAAACAAAGTAAATAACAACAAAAGTAAATTTTTTATAACATATATATCGCATAAAAAAAAAAAAAAAAAGATCCTGATACAATAACTAATAATAATAATAAGAAAGGGTCGGTTGTAAAGTAATTAAAAAAAAAATATACATCCTGCAATTCAACTGCTAAACAAAAAAAAAAAAAAACAAAATAAAATAAAATAAAAAATAAGCATAAAGATAAAATAAAATAAATAAATAAACGATCTTTTACTATTATAATAGGCATAGGCCCAACATAAGAATACCACCATCCGCAATATATATACACATACCCACAAACACACAAAAAAACCTAAAACAAAAATATGTCCGCAAAAACATCCTCAGCTTTTCCTTCGCCCCACATGTCCTTTGCTGACACAACAGAAGGACACGGCCTCGGCACATGCATCGCCTTCCCTTTAATTTGCGTCACTGTCGTGCTGGCGTTTTTCGCCGCCGCAGTTTCTTCAGCGGGAGTCGCGCGTGTAAGTGACAAGCCCAGTGCGCCACCCATTGTGCACTGGACATCACTTTTTATGGGTGGTCGCGGAAGCGGTGAGTTGCCTTTGAAGTGCCGCGCCGCAGCGTCCGTGAGTCCTTTGCATATGCTCCCTTTTTTTCTCGCTGCTCCACGGCCGTTTTCTACATTTGTTGGGAGCTGTTGAAGCGGCGGACGCTTGGTTGTGGTGGACTTAATGGCGCTGAGCGGGAGTCGCGCCCCAAGCGTCAAAAAGTCGCCGAGCGACACGTTGGAAGACTGTGATGATGCGTTTTCTTCCGCCTTTTGTTGCTGTCTTGACTCTGGATATGTGTGACGAGCAACAGCGGCAGAAGATAACAAAGCATTCTGAGTGCGTGAGCGCTTTTTCTTCGCCTCCGTATGCGACTCCGTATTGGTAGCATTACCACGACGTACAGTAGAGACCGTATTTTTGGATGACGTGTTAGAAAACATGTGAAAAACCGTCTTATCCGCGTCTTTTTTCAAACACACCTTTTGCGGCCCATCTTTTCGTTGCAAACGCGGCAGATGAGTACTGGTTGCAGCCTCCGCAATGCGTGTTTCTGCCCTCGCCCGCGACACCGACAAACTCTGCGCCTGGAGGTCGCCAATGACGCAACGGGCATCGCCCTCCGCCGCCTCAAGCGCCCCGCGCACAAGCGACTCCTCCGCCAGAAGCCCCTCGCGCGCCTCCTGCTGCAGCGCCCGCATTCTTAGCGACAACACGCGAGCCTCGTGAGCCGCCCTCGCGGACGCCAAGGCATTATCCAGTCGTACACGTTCGCAGGAAATCTGATGAAGTCGCTTCTGCTGCTGGCAACAAAAAAGGTAGACTGCGGACTGCAAAAGCCGAATAGACTCCACCCGATGCTCTAGAGCAGCTCTATTATCGCGCAGCGCCATCTGTGCATTGCGCGATGTGGCATTTTCGTCTGCTGCGCGTTCACGCTCCTGCGTAACACGCTTCTCTTCAAGCTCTAGCGCCGAGACACGGTTCGCCATAATTTCTGTCAAAATGCTTGTTCGAACCTCAACATTGGCAATAGCTTCCCGCAACAAGACGCAACGCCACTCGCCAAACTTTGAGCTAAGCGCCATTCGATCTCGCGCAACGCAGTGCACATCAGCAATTGTTAAAGCGGCCTGCAGTATCATTCTGTATATGGAGCTACGGTCCTCCTCAGCTGCACAGTAAAGGCGTGCCTCAGCTAGCGCAACATCATGCGTCAGCAACTGACGTTCTTTTTCATGCAGGCTGCGCCAGACCCTTTCGCAGTTATTCTGTGCCGTATCAAGAGAGCGCATTTTGTCATCCTTCAACTCCATTTGCTCTTGAACAATTTTTTGCAGGACGTCATCCACTCGCTTGGTGTCACAGTCATGCCACTCAAAGCGCTCATGTAAAACTTTTTTTGCCGCATCAGTCAACTGTACCATCTCCATAAGAACACGCACGCGGGTTAACGCTGTGACAACATCTGTAAGCTGACGATAAAAAGCACCACACTCCTGCAACGCTCTAAGAACAAAAGTCACACGTGTAGGACACCCCGCCCACGCAGTGGAGCAAGTTTCCAATGCCTCCTGTAGGCGCAATGATTTCTTCTGTTCCTCGCCAATAAATGCCACAAGCGCGTCAAACCTTAAAGAGCCCTGTTGTAACTGTTGCTGCAGACGTGCACTTTCCTCGCGCAGCTCCCCCAAATCTTGCCGCCGTCGTTCCACATCCGTGATAACTTCTTTCAATCCAAAAAAAAGAGACCGCTTCATCCGCTCCAACTCCATTAAACGAGACTCCAGACGCTCATAGTTACTGGCCTGCACCACTTTCTGCTGCAACAATGCATCAGTGCAGCTTTCCAGTGTTGACATTTTTCAAATGCACTCAAAAAATCCCACACCTCTCCAGAGCAGTAAACGATAAGCAAAATAGCAAAAATAGTGATAAAAAAAAAAAAAAACTTAAAATACACACCCCGACAAAAAAAAAAAAAAACTAAACGACAAAGGAGTTGAAATAAAAGGGGCGGGGAGGAGGTGTAACTGTTTTTTCTGGTTAGTCTACAAATTTGGTAGTAAACAAGTATAAAAATATACTAATCAAAGTATTGACCTGTAAAAGCGTTTTTTTCTGTTTTTCTGTCTCACTTTCTTATGAACCTTTCTTGTATAGCACAAACGGCCACATACAAAATAAAAACAAAAAAAAAAAAAATCTAGAAATATGCAGACACAAAACAAGGCATTAAAAAAAAAAAAAAAATACCACGACTTCCGGTTTAGAATAACGGCACCCCGTTGTTGAGACAAGCGCTACATGTTTGCGCCATCGCTCGTAGCACTTCTTCAGCCACTAGGATTCAAGCAAAATATAAATTAACAGCAAATAAAAAAAAAAACCGCTCCTTACATACGCACGGAAACACACGCAAAAAATAAATTAATAAAAATGCAAAATATACACATATATACATACATACAAATATATATATCACCACTCCTCCTACCACCTTTTTTCTTCCCTTTCTCTTGATTTGGTTTCTACTGCTGTCGTTGTCGACGCTGTTGCTGCAACAGCGTCGACACTTTTCACTCGTTTATCTCTACTACCTTGTCTTGTCACAGCAACAAACTCACTTTGCAGCTGCTGCAATGCCTCCTTTTCACTTTTAAAAACAGTTGGGAAACACCTAACAAGACGCGCCAACTCTCTGATCTCTGACGTAACTTCCTTGTAATCTTCAGCGTCATCATCACTGTCATACGCTAAGATATTTCGATGATCTACTTTCACTAACTGCAACTGATCATTTGCTTCATCAGCCTTGTCCTTATCAATACTATCATTAATTTTCAACAGCTGCTCCAGTAAAACATTCACAACCTGCGCCCGGAAAGATGATGGGAGCGCCACAAGAACGGCACACAAAAGAGGACCAGTACGCTGCAAGTACATAAACAAACGCTGCTCTGCAGGCTTCAAAAACACAACCCGCGAAACAACAAAACAACGCAGCGCACGCCAGACTCGAAGGAGAAACCGTGTGGTGCCCCCTATAACATCGGTCTCAATCGATGGATACACATTATCCTGCAGCGGCTCCTCGAAATGTTTAAGACCACCGTGAAAACTCCCCACATCCCGACACAGCAACATGCTGTGAGCAAAGTCGTGGGAAAAAATATCACTTAAAGAAGAGGCCTTGTCGTCCCCTAAGCAAGTCTCCTGTTCCAGCAGTGTAAGCATTCTCAAAAAGGTGTTTCGTTCCAGTGCAGCACGTTCAATAAAATTGGAGCGGACTAATTCCCTTGAATTATCAGCTTGTGAAGCCACGAAATGCACAGCATTCAAGTTGACGTCCGCAGTTACTACAAGTGGGTCAAGATGGCCCAACTCCCTCGCAATCTTGTGCGTTCCTAGTGCTGCACAACATGAAAAAACAAATGTTCCAGGCTTTAGCAGACGTGTCATGGCAGTAACTCCCTGCAAGAAACCATCGTAATCGTCGTCTTTCATGGTGCGCCACTTGTTTACAACATCACGCAGAGTTCTTCGTGTTGAATGACATGGCCTTACCTCCTTTTTCGGCCCTACCTGCTCTGTATGGTCGTTTTTTTCTTGATTAGTTGCCAGAGAAAATGTATTATGTGTGCTGCGTGCACAGTACGTGCTTGAAAAATCGTAAAACTGCGTCTGTTGACATGCCACTACTAGTACGTGACAGTCCACTAATGCCTTGCGCCCCCCACACCTTCCTGTGCACTGCACACCTCGTGCTGCAAACTGTGCAACACTTTCCGGCTGCCGCGTTATTATTGTGATGCGTGACGGATGAATAAGCTCTGGAGAATTCAGTAAACGTTCAACAATCGCTCTCCCAACTCTGCCACCACCAACCACAACAACACGGAAGTCAAGCGGTGAAAGTAACTGCCCTTGTTGCTGCTGATGAAAAAGCATCGCCGGCCTGCTCAACACAGCAAAGACATTATTGCCAACATCGCCATCATCGTCGCCCACCTCAAAATCAGAAAAGTTTTTTCTGTGTTGTTTCTTGTCAATCACTGATTTTTTGGGAATAATACGCTGTTCAGTTGTTAGCGTGTTTAATTTCACAAAACGCTCACGAGCCACCGCAACATGCCGCATAATCCTCCAAAAAGAAGAGCCACCGTCATTCAAGAGAGCTTGACACGACGAGGCTGTGCGGCATACATAAAAACACTGCTGTACAATAATTGAAACAACAAAAGGAGCGGCAGAAATAAAAGGATTAACGGAGGGATCAACACATGTAAAACCAACAACACCATCAAGCAAATACCGCACTGATTTCTCCATTAGTTAGCACCCCCTCCCACTGTTGTTGTTGTTTTTTCCTTAATGTTTTTTTTGGTGGTTTCCGTAATTAAAAAAAAAAAAAAACACGCACCACACACTAAAGGTGAAATACCTAGGTCAGCTTCCTGTATATATATATGTATTCTGTGTATGTGTTTATGTAAAAACAAATCGCACAGTGCACCAACTCTCCAGTAAACTCCAGTAAAAATAATAATAATAATAAAAACAATAATAATTAAATTTATTGTGACATATAAAACGCTTCACGCATATGCATAAAAACAAAAAAAATTCCAGTGTAGCAATGATCGCCAAAAACCAGACAGCAGTAGCAGAGCATAAGCAAATAAAATAATAATAATAATAATAATACCAATATAATAATAGTAATAAAAAACAAATTGACGTTGGCAAAAAAACATTGTAAAAGTTTTGCTTCATGTATTGCCCTCAATATTTTTCTGTTTTCATTCTACAAGTACATAAACACAAAAGTCTTATACAACCAAGAAATGTTCCCTAAAAAGTCGTAGGCATTATAACTACTTACCCCTTCCTCTGCACGCACGTATATATATATATATATATATATATATAACACGTCTCCAAATATTTACGGCATTTTGGCAGCCAAATCCCCCAAATGGGTAGCAAAAAAAAAAAAAAAAAAGCCCTCTCACTTGCAAACGTACGTCAAATGGCACTTGCCACAGTACTTGCGGCCCTTGTGCTGTGCCATAAAGACGCCGGGGCCACAGCCGGGGTTGGGACACTCATCGCGAGTCCGCTCCACCTTGAACGAGCCGTCATCGTTCTCCGTCACCCTGAAGTACTTCAACGCCCGCATTTTCTCCAGCTTGTGCCGGTGAATCGGCTTCTTGGGCTTCGTAAAAACCTTCTTCTTCTTCTTTTTGCCCTTGCCACCCACAACCGGGACCATCACCTGAATTGTGCTCTCGCGCCTGAGGCCGCATTCTGCAAGAAGTGCCTCGTCGTGTAGCCGCTGGCCGCCAAAAAAAAGAGCGCCGTCGCAAACGCCGGTTTTTGCTCTCAGGCTGGCGACTGTCTCCTTTGCGGTGGCCTGCACAACCACCGTCTTGCCTGCAGTGGTCCGGAGAAACAGCTGCATATTGTGTTCTTTTTTGCCTGTGTTTTCCTTCCCCGTCCCTAAAACAACAACAACAAAAAAAAAAAAAAAAAGAATTATATTGTGTATATATGTTTTAAAAATACATAAAATAAAAAAATAATATGTAGTTAGCTCAAAATCTCTCTTTGTCTTTTATTTTTTATTTTATTTTTGTAATTCTTCGCTTTACCACACAACCACAATAAGTCTTCATATATTCATATCAAACGATAAAAAATAGATCACCGCAACCCTCGTTGATGTAGCCATTTTTCCACCACCTGAGTCTGTCTCAGTGCACCATCCAAAAAATATACATTATCATCATCACGGTCTAAAAAAGGTATGCTTTTGCGCACCTCCAACGAATAACTAAGCGTAATTGGCATTAAGGCATCAACCGGTGAAACAGCAGCAACCATAACGGTACTGTGCGGACAAATAACACGGGTCAATGTAATACGTCCGTTGCCGTTCTGACCATAGTTTCTGTCGCTGCTGCCAGCTTCACAATGCGTGGGTAGTAGCAAAACGGCATTGCACTTCGCTGGGTCCCCTTCCCAGCAAAAAACAACTTCAACACTATTTGGAGAGCGGTTGGCAACGCAGATACATACCGATAAGTACATCTCTCGGGTCACGTACCAGACATCGCAGCCGGGCAAAATCTCCTGCCATAAGTCCATCACTTAGCAATTTATGTAAAATGTATGACTCCGTGTATTTGTACGTGTCTTCATTAATTATATATATATATTATATATTGTATTTACTTGAATTAAATAATATAAACACAACAGCTTAACCCCCCCCCCCCAAAAAAAAAAAAAAAAAAAAAAAAAAAAAAAAAAAAAAAAAAAAAAAAAAAAAAAAAAAAAAAAAAAAAAAAAAAAAGCAATATATATATATATATATATATATATATATATATCACACCTGCATAATATATGCATATTTGATAAAAACCAAACCTTTAACTGTGGTAGACATCAATCGAACCAACCACGCTCATGACTTCCCCCCCTTTCCCACACACATACAAACACCACATACTCTTTCCTTTTTTTTTTCTACTAATGTCAAAATTGTATAAAGAAAAAAGTATTCCGTCTTTATCTAGCTGGCCAACTCTATAGCTTTGTTGTCTCACATACAAAAATACCAACCCAAACAAAAAAGCAATCAAAGAAAAAAAAAAAAAAAGATTACTTCACCTACCTGTCATGCATTTTTTTTTGTCCAAATTGGGCAAAAAACAAAACAAAAGAAAAAAAAAAAAAAAAAAAACAATTCAGCAAGAGCATCACTATTCTTGATGTTTCCTGCAACGGTCAACTCCTAGAGCACAGGTTAAAATCGAACCACCTGCTAAGATTGCGTCAGCTATTTATCCTGCATCGCTTGCGGTGGCGCTTGACTACGAACAAAATTCGCTGTCGACACATCAACAGACTGCGGCGGATGTGGTGCTGGTGATGGCTCCATCACGTGGCAACCGCCGTTGTAGGCCGCGTAGACCTGCGGACAAGGGATGGACGCAGAAACCGCCTGCTCTGCCGCAAACATCGCGGAAACACACTCAGACGCCGCCTCCTTGATAATAGCCTTGCGTCCCTCAAGATCACCAAAATCCTTCTCCAGCTCCAAACGCAACGTTTTAGTGGTTAGTCGTGACCGCTCCTCACGGGGAGTGGCAAAAACCCGCTTGTAAATGGCAACACGAATGGCATCATCACTTGGGGGGTTTGCCGACGAGGGCCTCTTTCCAATAGGCACCTCCTTCTTCGCGTGTTTCAGTTGCTTCTCAGCGCTTTTATTGTTACCATCGTCCTGAGAAGTTTTTCCCACACCGGCACCACGAGACGGCGTCCGTCTTTCCCGTTTCGCTGCTTTTTTTTTTGGAGCCGTGGCCCGCACTACGCTGTTCGCGCTGCGCGGCTCCATAAGAAAATTCGTCACGTCATCCGCCACTTGTGACTGTGTCTTGGAGATTTGGACAGGCATTCCAAGCGCCTTGATGAGATCGCGCAGTTTGTCCTTCTTTAAGCGGTGTATCCGCTGCAAGACCTCGTCCCTCATTTCCGACGGAAAGCCACAAAAATCCTCTAACGCACTGCGTCGCTCACCAGCCTTGCCTGGGCGGCCAAACACAAGTCGGTGGAGCGGCTCCAACTGTGCCTCTAAAACTTTTCCCGCGGCGGTGCGACTGCCCACCGCTTGCACGGCCGGTAATTCTTTGAGCGCAGTCCCCTTTCCCTCAGACAGAGAAAACTTTGCTCTGGTGCCTTCGTCATTGGAGTTAGACGATCTGGCTTTGCGTTGCTCCTCACTCATGTGTACCTTATTAAACGTTAATATTTGTTATTAACGTGTAAATACACTTGTAAATGTTGAACAGCTTATGCTATCTGGTGTTGTTTATTGTTACTACTATTATTATTTTTTTTTCTCCTGCTGCCCCCACCACTGTACAAACCATATATATATATATATATATGGTTGTGCATGTATGCGCAGGTATGCAATAAACAAATATTGCAAAAACCAAAATGCATTTAATCAAATTAAAAAAAAAAAAAAAAAAACACCAAAAGCCTTTAAATCCATAAGTATTTTAAAAATATACCAAGTAAGCCATTTATTCGCAAGAACCAATAGGATAACAACTAAATATTTATGCACACACACACAAAAAAAAAACAAAAAAAAAAAAAAAAAACACCCAGCTTCACATAAACTAAATAAAAAGAAAAAATTAGGCATACTAATAACAATCTAAGAAACCTATTGTGTTATTCTTGACAATAAATGACGCAGAGAACAAAAAGCTGAGCTTTGCTGGCAACACAAAACACCAAATGCATCCTCAGTCTCCAATAAAGCAAGTATCTCTGATAATCTCTGCAATACTGTAGCTTCACCTTCATTACAACATCCACCTTTATTCGCATCATTACCACCATCATAAAATTTCTCTAACGGCAACCCTGCGAGCAAGAAAGAACCATGAAACCTACCTGCAGAGTTCTTTGCATTGTTGTTCAAGACATTTTCATTTCGCCCCTTCTCATCCAGCAGCTTCATCACCACGGGCTGCAACGATCGCTCCAGCACAAGCCACAGAACTACGCCTCGAAACAATGAACATGCCAGACCATTGCATAAGCCGCGAATGGCTGACAAACGGGTAACCAGCACGCGATGCGTAGCTGCACGTTGTCGTCCATCGCCATTGCAGGGCTCAAAAAACGGCAACAAAATGTTTTGCATTTCGGCAACACAGCCGGTGACAATATCCTGCAAAACCGCCGCACTGCACTGCAAAAAAAGTTCCTCTATCTCTACATTGTTTGTCATCACGAGTTTCTTGCAGTACTGCTGTAACCATGCAAAGTTATTCACCGCAAGACACAATGTCTCCGAGGCCACACCAAATGACTTTGAGTTCTGTGCTTCCTGAAGCAAAAAATGATTGCGCGCTATCATTAAACCAATACAATCCGTAATAATATGAAGTAACGGGTGTTGAACTGCCTTTGCAACGGATACTGCGCCTTCAACATGCGTGTCATCCAGAGTGTCTGCCAGACCAAGACTATCACAAAGCAAACTAAGAAAAGTTAAAATACAATCCCACACGACAGTAAAGAAAGAGACCATGGGAAACTGCGGGATACCACAACCCCCATCATCACTAGGAGTCGGCTGGTTAGATATCTCATTATTGTTACATCTCCAGCGAATCCGCTGCAAGAGCAACAGCGATGCAGTCCGTTGCAAAGACGTGTTACATTTATCGCTAGACACCGCTTTGGTTGTACTAGTTGACTCCCGCACAAGTCGCATAACAAAACGCCCAATACTGCACCATGCCGCATGAAAACGACCAGAAATTGATGACGACTGTGAGAAAACTGATGAGGTAGCAAGTCCACACGGTTCCAAGACTTCCGTAATCACCAAAATACTTGCTTTGGAGGCGATTTCTGCAGTCAAAGGTCTCAGATTATCGACAATATCGCAACCACCAACGTGAGAAAACAGTGGAGCAAACAATTCATGCAGGCGAGCAAAAATACTGTCCAAAAGCTTCCGCACACGTTCCTCTTCGGCTGTAAGCACAAGTTGTCGCAAAAACGGCCCGCATTTATCCATTACATCTTCTGTAAGTACGGGGCTCAACAAAAAACTATCAAGTGACTCGACAATTCGTGACAACTGATGGTAACTGTCCATCTTATCCATAAAGTATTCTTTGTTTCCATCCATTTCCTGACACTTCTTTAAGTTATTTTATCTTCTATACAGATTTATAGATATACATATAATAGCACAAGAGTGACAAAAAAAAAAAAAAAAAAAACATCTATTGAGCATTAAAAAAAAAAAAAAAATGCCCATCAATAAACAAATTATAATTATTATAACAGTAATAACATCACATACACATTACACAATTTTCAAAAAATACTGGCATTTACATACATGTACATAAGCCAAAATAAAATTGTAGTACACCTAGTACCATATTTACAAACAATATACATACATTCCTACACAAGAAAAAGGTAAGATAAACACACTCCTTCTCTCAAACAAAAACAATAATATATATATATATATACGCTGATGCGCAATTTGTATATATCTAATACTAATTATTTTTTAGCATTGCAGGTTTTGCATTGCGGTCATTTGAAGAAACTTGATACAGACCGGCTGCAACAGGATCTGCAGGATGATTCTGCGGCAGACGGTTAACAAACGGTTGCAATCGATTGCCCATAATGCGTGGACGCATCGTTTCCACGGCGCGGTTACAACCAAGACAACGGAAGCCTCGGAAGCCCAAAAGTGCGTCCGGTGCCCCTCCAGTCCCGTGTTCTTCGGTTACTAGACGTTGAAGGTTATCCATATCGTTTTTAGTAGCCTTGCCGTCCAACATGTCACGCAAAACGTTAAGAGATTTATCCAGTGTGTCAATAAGTCCTGCGTTGGTAGCGTTCAGCACCTGCTCTACCTCCCGCATCAACCGTTCTAAAGCGTTTTCAACGTAGTCCCGCTCAGCCTTATTAGCCACAAGCTTGGCGTCCGCCTTGCAGTGATCGATTTTTTCCACATAATTACGCAAAGCTTCCAGCTCACTTGTTGTCCCATCACGCATTTTATTAATGTTCTGTAAATGATCTGCAAACTGTTGCTGCACCTTCTGTAGCAAATCATCATGCATAGCGGCCACTGTGCTTGCAGCCACATCATCGCCACGATTACCGGCCCCAAGCTCAAGCATATGTCTCAAGTGTCGCATGTCATCGTTTATTCGTTGAAGTGCCAATGTATTGGCCTTTTCTCCATCAAGTTCTTTTATGCACTCTTCTGCACGAGCCAGGCGCTCTTGCAGTTCCTCCAATCGATGTAATAAATCGTTTACCTCAGCTAATGCCACACCAGATAGCATTGAAGGTGACGATCGTAATGGCGACACAACTTGAGTTTTCTTTTCCTTTTCGTCATTTGCAGAACTCTCTGATAAAGTGCGACATTTACTTTTATCCTCTTTATTTTCATCCAAGAGAGAACATGCCCTTTCCAGCGCCTTTGTCTCTCCCTGTAGCTTCGACACCGCATGTTGCAACGCCCCCAGCTCATCATCATAATTACGCAAACCAAGATTCTGCATGTCCGCCAGTTGCTTTTCAAGTGTCTTAACACTGGCTTCTAACACCGACAAATGCACGGGGTTTACACCGGCGTCCCCCTCAGAAGCTGATAACGCGGAAATTGCGGTTTCTAGCTTATTGTTCACGCGCTCCTGAGCTCGATCCACGGCGTCCATACGATCCTTTAGCTTCTGTAAATCGTCCACCATTGACATTCTGCGCGTCTCCGCTGGAACAAAAACAGGTTTTGGAACATCCACGCGCTCAGCAACAGACGCAGTGGCCTTAGTAGAGCGATTAACTTTGTCTCGCAAATAACCCAGATCATCCTCAAGCGTCTTCACGCGACGCCGCAAGTCATTATAATTTTTGTTTTCTTGTGCACTAATTGTCTGTTCGGTGTTGCTCTCATCAGCCCCCGCAGTGACAGTTCTCATCAAGTCCACATCAGCGTGAAGATCTCTCATTTCGTTTAGCATTTCCGCAACAACGCGGTTGAGGTACTCAATATCATTTGCATCTTGCCGCAGTCGATCATTAACAGTAAATGGTAAGTCGAATGTTGGTGATTTGTTCCTTGACGCTGACAGGGCAACACTGTGTGACGAATCAGATCCCTCTATACCCCCTGAAATTTGCTCAGGCTTTTCTTTTTGCAAAAACGCCATACGAACAGATGACGTTTTTCGCCCCTCACTGCTTGTTGCCTCTCTTTTCGCCACCGTAACTGACGATGGAACCGTTGTCGACTGTCTCACTCCCTCTGCACGTTGTACATCCTCAGATTTTCTCTTCTCTCTCTCCATGTGATGCGGGTCCATCAACTCACCTGATGGTGTTAAGCAACTCCTTCGGGAAGGCAAAAAACAAATATCCTCAGAAACAATAAGCTCCTCTTTTGCACGGTCCAAAATGACGTCGCCCTTTGTCGTTCCAGCCTCAGATGCCTCCTCGCCTGAAATCACTGATGCCTTCCTTTGCTGTTTACCCTCTAAGGGTGCGCCGTGCCGGCTATCCTGGCGCTTTCGGGCCTCGTAGAGCTGCTCAATCGAGTGACGATAACCAGGACACCAAAAATCACCCAGCTGTTCTTTGATTTTTTCCACCTCATTCCATAGTGTGGAAAGATCAACATGCTGATCCCCAGCCTCCCCAGCTTGTATAGAGCTTTCCTTCTCTTTTTGCTCGTAATGTCGCAGTTGCTGTTCCTTTTGTTGTCGTAAAAGCTCTTCCAGCTGTCTCTCTCGTTCTATATCCCGCTGCCGCATTTCCTCTAGCGCTTTCTTAAGCTGATCAATCTCCTCATCCTGCTGCACATTGTCAGTCTCCACCTGCTTCACTCGCTTCAAAACTCCCTGAAAAAGTAGCTGTAAGGGTTGAAAAGACATGGAAAAGCTTATTAGCTTTGATAGATCAATCTCAGATATCTCATCTGTCACTTCGTAAAACGTTGCCATCCTTTTTTTTTTTTTTGTTTTTATTGTAATTGTTGTTGTTGTTATTGCTTTTCTTCTTTTTCAAAAATTTATTTGTTGTCGTATAACCTTTCAAGACACTTTTTTGTTTGTCTGTCTATTTTTATTGTTCTTTTTCCCTCACTTCCCTGTTTGTTTGTTTGTTTGTTTGTTTTTTATTTTACCTTGACCTGTAAAAAAAGCCTAACCATGATGCAATTTGCAAAAAAAAAAAAAAAAGCATAAACATAAACGTAAACAATTAATAAAACCTTTGCATAATGCTTGCAAAGCAAATAGAAGCACTAATAACAATAATAATAAACGCCGTACCACAAAACAAATGAATAAAGGGCAAAATTGACCTTGTAAACGCCCTAGCTAAACATCCCACGGGATACGCACGGGGAGAACCCGCCGAACATCCGCGTTTTCAGCCAGTAGGTTTTCCTCCACAAAGCATCTAAGCGCCGGCATAACCCGCGCGTTTTCAATTTTATGTTCCTCACAGGTTTCCAACCACAAAAAGTTTGCCGCGTTCAACTTGCCCTTGCTGGGCGTGTCGTCGATAAGAACAGTGTTTTGCGGAGTCGCGATATCCGGGAAACGGCGGTAAACCTCGCGCAGGTCCTTTATTGTGGCGTGTTGATCGTCACGCGAAGTGGGATTGGCGCGGCGGAACTCATCCGACGTCGTGTGTTCGCGGGACCAGACAAACTCAAACCGCACCTTCGGCTCCTTGCCGCTGTGGTCAAAAACCGCCTCCAGCAGCGGCGCCGTGTTCCGGGCGGTGGTGGAGCTCCACACGGCGATGTTGCAGCGCGACTGCAGCGCCCGCAGCGTCTCCAGCGCCCCGGGCCGCAGCCACACGCGACTCATCCCCACCGCCACCGCCCCCTCAGGCATCCCTGCGGGAACGCGGCTGGCGTGAATGCGCTCAAGAAGAGTACCGCGCAGGCCAAATATGAGCAGTGGCTTCATCGCAGACAAACCAACAACAACAATAGTGACAACTATAAAAAAAAAAAAACCCTGTCAATTATCTACACCCAGTAAATGTGCCAGGTCTCCTGTGTGCTGCAAACCTTGCACAACAGCCTTAAAAATGTAATATATATATAACGTCACTATAATTTAAGTAATACTAATAATATTAATAAACAGCAATGGTAAAAAAAAAAAGCCCAACCCAGAGTAATATATAAACAACAAAATTCTACACACGCAAAAAAAAAAAAAAAAAAAAAAAAAAAAAAAAAAAAAAAAAAAAAAAAAAAAAAAAAAAAAAAAAAAAAAAACAACAAAGAACAAAGAACAAAGAACAAAGAACAAAGAACTAAATTTACGACTAAAGATTTAGACACCACACAATATGGCAAGAAAAGGAAAAAATAAAAACTATCCCCACATCTAGCTCGCTTTATGCGATGTATATTCTACAGAACGTACCGACACACATTAATGTATAAAAAGTCGTCATTGGTTTAAGCCTAAAAATAAAAAAAAAGCTTAAACATACCATTTTTATTAAACATTTTTTTAATAGGTGCACGTTAAAAACATCAAGCGCAAAAAATAATAACCTCCCACAGAGCATCCAGTATTAAAAAAATAAATAAACAGGCATAAAAAGAAAGCGCCAGAGAGACAAACAGACAAACAAAATCATATATTGTTTTTTTTTCTTTTTCTTTTTTTTTTTTTTTTTGCATTGTTATATTTTTGATTCCAACCTTAATTCACTCAATTACAAAATCTCCCC
Source organism: Trypanosoma caninum (assembly GCA_036321205.1). Classification (NCBI taxonomy): domain Eukaryota; phylum Euglenozoa; class Kinetoplastea; order Trypanosomatida; family Trypanosomatidae; genus Trypanosoma; species Trypanosoma caninum. Next base: position 8,439 of record JAWVMR010000201.1, on the reverse strand, counting down.
TCCTTTCTACTATGCCTAAAAAATGTAACTATAATAAAGATACAAACAGCTACTCATCTATTTGTTTAGTTACTGCTGGGTGTAATACACAAAGCTCATAATAGAGTAAACAAAAAATTGTAAACGCGTAAACAAACAAAATATTTTTTCATCTCTTTTCCCCTATTCAAATAAACACAATTTTTTTTTTTTTTTTGTTTTAGTACCGCCAAAAAAATAAACGCTGTTCATATGGTGATACAAACTCCTCAAATGCCTTCCTACCAATCTGCAAATCCGGCATGCCCATGAGAAAGAGTGCTAAAAAGCATCCACAACAAGCATAAAATATGAGGTTAGATACAAAATACACAACACCCTGTTTTGTACGTCGCTGCTGCAAAGAAAGTACACCAAAAAATAAAATAAACCACAAAATAAATAAAAATACCGCGGTCATCCACGGAACAGCAATGAAACTTGGCATTGGCTCCTGAAAATATCTACCTTCTATAGCAAGTTTTGCAATAAATATCGTCTCAAGAATAAGTATTAATATTGCTACCCAGGCATTTGTGCCTATTCGTGCCGTCTTTTGGCGAGCATTGTTTATATACAAGTATGCCTCGCGCAAACTTGGCATTCCAATGAAAGCCCATAACGCCAATCGCGCAATAACAAGATGATGCTTTGGAGGCATTCGCAAAATGTGCTTCATTGTAAAGCAGTTCAGTTCCTGCACAAACATTATGATCAATAGCATCATAAAGAAAAGAAACCGCTTTGGAGTGTGAAAAACATTCCATTCATAAGACTCAAAACTGCGTGGGCCAAGTTGGCCAAAGATTCGCACAGTTTTTTTTTTATACCCCTTAATATCTCTTAGCGCAACCCAGTTATACTCCTTTGCGTGAAGTTTGCGCAAAACAATAACGCCCAAAAGTGTGCCCCCACCATTGCACAAAAGTGCATCAAGCAACAAATGATCCCACCAGCACTCTTTAAAATTTGGCAGCACATGCTGAAATGTGACCTCAATAACCTCAAAGCCGATAGAAAGAAACGTTACAACACGCCAGTCCCGCAAAATTAGCGTCTTGATAAAATATCCCAATAAATGAGCCAGAATAAATATGTCGAAAGCGGTGCTTACAAAAAGAAAAGGTCTCTCAGAAGTAAATATGCGGCACTCTTGTGCATATTGACCCTCCTGCAAAGGAACAAGCAGTGAAGCGTCGTAAAAACCCGCTATCGTACGAACAGTCTCCAAATTTTGAAACAACAAAAACGACAATAATGCAAGATAGATAATTGCAAAAGCCAAAACAGAGCGCCACAAAATTGGATGGGGTCGCACCAGCTGCGAATCAGGCAAATGAATAGCGCCAAAAATAATAAACGTAAAGGCAGACGCCCCCAAACCAAGCTTCACACTGGCCTCAACACTCATGTGCGGGTAGTAATAGTAGCGTATCATAAATAAAAATAAAGACACAAATATAACAAGAGCCGTTATCGTATGAGGAGTGTAGACAAAGTCGGTAAAATCAAACTCTCGGAGATACGGACGCGGCAAATCCAAAGAGGTTTTGTTATCATCCCCTTTCTTCTTTGTTTGTGTCGAGCCCTTGTCGTATTCATTCTTTGCGTAAACACTCTTTTCGTGCTCATCCTCATCTATATTAGTTAACAATAGATAACCCTTATTACTTACACACTTCGCCTTGCGCATTACTTTTATAAAACAAATCACACCCACTATAAACAATATATAAATATATGGTTTTTGGTAATTAATCAAATTTTTTATACCAATTACTATTACTTGTACCTTTTTGCTATCCTCTTGTTGTCGTTGTATTTCTTTCTTTTCCTGTTTTATAAATTCCCTTTCCAACAGCCTCTGCTCTGCATATGTGTGTATGTGTGTGTGTGGATGGATAGACGGGAGGGGGGGGGTAAAGACGTCTTTTTTTACAATATCCTATAAGAATTTACAAATCATAACAAATAACATCAGCATTACAATGATAATAAAGCAAGCCATAAACAATAAAAAAAAAAAAAAAAAAAAAATTTTTTTTTTTATTTTATGTATTTTTTCATTAGCACGCACCACATAAAATCATAACAATCAGTTGTGTGAGTCGCGTCGAACCGTCGCACATAATGGGTTGACGCAGGCAGGGATATACTTAAAGAGTGACGTCGCTGTAAGTCCACGTTCACCCCCTTGCGCGATGACTGCAAGATCAGCAGACGCGCCGTGCGCAACACAACCTGCGCACGTCGCGTGCCACGGAGTTAAGCGCTGGGCGAGAAGGCCCGCAATGACGCCCGTCAGCACGTCCCCCATGCCACCTGTCCCCATGCCGCTGTTGCCCACATCAGCAACAACGCAACGCGACGAGAGAAGTTCGCACGCCGCGTTGGAGCAATCAGCGCCAAGCTCAACACTCTCTGCGGCGCAGATCACAGTGCCGGCCCCCTTCAAAAGTACAATACCGCCATAACGTTCAGTCAAAAGCTTGGCTGCCAAGAAACGATCCCGCTCCACCTCAGCAACTGTACACTGCAGCAGCCGCGCCGCCTCACCCGGGTGAGGTGTTAAAATGCGGTTCCTCAAAGCATCACATGGTGCTCCATGCTCTATCCAGGGCCGCTGTGATGTTAAAGCAATGATGTTTAGCGCATCTGCGTCCCAAACAGATGGTTTTTCTGAGTTCTCCTGACAGTACTTTAGCACGTGTGCAAGGGCGTTTTGACCCCATCCACGCTGGCCAAGTCCTGGCCCCACAGCCACGCATGTGGCCCACCCCAGTGCCTCTTGCAGACTGGCCTCTGTCAGCTCCTCCGCCATCACCTCTGGACAGCGACATATGAGTGGCATTACATGCTCCATTCGTGTCATCACGCGAACAAGACCGGCTCCAGCACGCAAGGCGGCCTCTGCAGCCATTACAATAGCTCCACCAAAACCAAGGTCACCACCTATAAGGACTACCTTGCCGTTAGCTCCCTTGTATGAACACGGTGCTCGCGAGAAGTCAAACAGCTGCTGTAGATGTGCACTGGCAAGGCGGCGACAAAGCACCTGCCTCTTACGCTCTTCCGACAGCATCCATTTCCCGACATCAAGGCAATTGTAGTGCAATTTCCCAACAAAATCTCGCGCGCGACCAGTAAAAAGACCTGGTTTTAATGCAATGAAAGTAACTGTATGATTCGCTTTTATGCATGCTCCTTCCACAGCCCCTGTCTCAGCGTTTAACCCTGATGGAATGTCAATTGCTACGCGAGGAACATTAAGCGCGTTTACATAATCAATCAAAGCCGAGTATTCCCCACGTGGTGCACCACCAATCCCAGTGCCCAACAGTCCATCAACCACCAAATCCACATCCTTCATCACTACCTTTTCACGCCATTCATTAGATTCGTACACCAAAACACCACCTCGTCGCATTAACGCCTCTCGTGCTGCTGAAGCTTCTGGAGGAAGCGGTTTTGTTCCCTTTACAGACACAACAGTTACTTTTATATTAGCGTCTGCAGCAAGCCGAGCAATTTCAAAACCGTCACCTCCGTTGTTGCCGCTCCCACACAGAACCAGCCAGCGGCTTGACAAAGGATACTCAAGTCGAAAAACTTCAAACGCCGCCTTCCCAGCACGCTGCATAAGATCATAAAGTGTAATGTTGTGCTCAGCAGCAGCGGCAACCTCAGCGCCGCGCAGCCAAACAGACGACCAGACAAAGGAATCCAGCATTTGTTCATAAAGACCTGCCACAGCGCATCTTGAAGTAAACTTGTTCATTCGCAGAAATAGTGTAAAAGTTTTATTATAACTAAATAAACTATAAGTCAGTTACTACCCTACCTTGTCCAGTTAAAGTTAACAATACAAAAAACAATACACACAACTCAAAGCCCCAATAATAATAACAATAAACCTAATTACTTCACAATCTATATCTACCAAAAGGAATAATCGTTGTAATGCAGACTGCTTCCTCAAAAATCATAGATTTAAACTACTTGTAATAATAAAAAAAACAATCAAAGCCGGGGTTAAAGAAAAAACTAAAAATCCAGACCTAGAGTCTGCTCCAAATCTATATCATCGTCAACAGCATGTGATTTTTTTACTTCTTCCTCGGCGTTAGTCTTTTTAGATAGCCCACAGTGCATTGCATTCACACTCGCAACAGGTCCAGGTGTTAATTCCGTGGCCAAAACATTTTTGGCGCTGTCATCATCATCTTTATTCGAACTCTCAACATCACGGGGCCGTTTCACAGCAGCAACCGTTTCTTGTGCATTTTTTTCATTCTTGTTGCTGTTGCCGTTCTTCTCGCTGTCAGTGTTAATAGCGGGCTTTGTTAACAAGGGCTCCGCGGTAGCTACATTAGTCGGTGCAACGGTATCCTTGTAACCAACACTCTTTTTCACAAAAGTTGGTATACCTGATATGTCAACTACTTTAATTACTGGCAGTCTTGTCACTCCCTCCCTGTACTGCCGAAGCTGCCGCACCACGCTGTGAAATGTCCGAATACTGGGCGCAAGGTCAATCTTTCCAGACGACATTTTTGTGTCTACAGACATGCCAATAAAATAATGACAGGTAAAAACCATCGGATCATTTGAGCTGTCCGCAGCTCCAAGACGCTTAGATGACACATCCGTCAAAACCCCACGCCCACCAACGCCACGCGGCGCCTTTTTAAGAAGACGTGCTCGTGCCTCAACTTCCCCAGGCGCCTCGTACCGTTGCGGGTTCAGTAGCAGCCGCACATTCCGGTAGTTTTCCAAAGCCTGTGCTCGTGACTCGGCGACACCTGTCCAAAGAAACCGAATCTTTGACTCCACGGCATCCACGTACCCCTGATAAAGCTCAGCGTCCGTGCATGGCACTTGGATATGAAGGTAGTACTTGTACTCGCCAAAAAACTTAAAAGGTTCAAGCAGTTTACTCCAAACGCCGTATTGACCAAACCGTTTTTTAGCCTCTTCAACAGAAAGAGCAAGGTTTGCACTACAAATTTCATGCCCACGCGCAAATTCCGCACACAGCTGCCGCAAATTTGTCAAGGTCACATTGTAACACGCGTTACTATATGGTACTGCAGGTGTAAGAACTGGAAAAAGTGCCATCGCGTCCGACTTGGATTCGCGCGGATCCCAGCAGCGACCAAGATTTGTCCTGACACGCATTGTCTCAGTCAAATAAATTGCACGGTTCTCCTTTCCGCTTTCGTGGGGATTTGGCGAAAACCATGTGTGATAGATGCGAAAAAAACGAACAACCAGACCCGCCGCGTTCTGATTTGGGTGACACTGACAGACAAAAGCAACAAGAATTGCCCACCCAATACCGCTTGGAAAGCCAAACATGTTGCTGTAAATCCCACGTGCCTTTCCCCATGCTTTGATAAAGCGCAGTGCCTGGCGAAAGAACGCCTTGTGCGGTACAAGATCCATAATATTGTGGGCAACTCGCACTGCATTACAACTTAGCACCGATTGATCGTCAAGGCCCTGTAGTAAGTCATCTGTTATTATCTCTGGAACCCGATCTTGTCGAATTGACCCAAAAGACAAATCAATATCAATGCCATCTGCAACCATTGCAATAATTGGCACGCGCGCGTCGCGTATGCAGTGCAGCTCAGTAATACGCGGCTCATGCTGCAGACGTGGAGCAAGCGTGTTAAAAAAGTGCTCCCTCGTAATGCGGTTGGGGGCAATAAGAACAATATCAATATCGCTGCCGGAAGCGTGCACATTATAGCGGTATGAGCCGGTGGCAAAGATGCGACCCTCCACATGCGAGGCTGCGTCGGCGGGCATGCGAAACTCAGTGATCATCGTGGAACGAATCCATGCGCGCACAATCCCGTTGATATGCTCCAACACTGAACGGCGCCTGTTCGCCTCTTCCTCAGGTTCTATTCCAGCGACACACCATCCAACAAGCGGCACATTGTGTTCCTCCTCTTGGGGCGAAGAGCCATCAGAAGAAATAATTTTTTTTGCTAAAAAAGACTTGTCGTTGAAAGACATCAAATTTTTTGTATTCTTTGCTGCTGTTGTATATATATATATATATATATATATATATATATATATTCGTCTTTTGATTTATTTATAGTGCGTCCTGTTAAAAAAAATAATAATAATACACAAGTACGCAACACACAACTCAGTTTTCCTTCATATATATATTTGTTGATTTCATGCAAAACACCTTCGCTTTAAATATATGAATAAGATAATGCAAAGATTTAAAATTAGAACTACGATAAAGCGCAAACAAAAGTTTTAGTAATGGCCGACAGTATATATAAAAAAAAAAATAATAAAAAGATTTTATTATTGTTATTACAATTATTTAGATATTTGTATTTTACACAGCTCTTCATTGCAGACATACCGTAAACACCATAAATAATGACGACAATAACAACGATAGGAACTAAGCAAATAGACAGAAAAAAATACTTCACTTTAATTCGCCAGCAAATCAAGAGGTGATGGTTCTAATGAAATCCGAAGTAGACCCTCAGCGACCTTGTGCCTCCTCATGGCCTCCGTTTTATCACCCACCGCAGATGAACCAGATGTAACAGCAGCGGTTGCCATCACAAGGCGGGATAACAGCGCCTGCACAATATGCTGAAACAACGTCTCGCCGTTGGTCCACAAACACTGCAATGAACTCTCCCCGCGCACAGTGATGCCACTGGCGTCCATCTCAGTCACCCCCGTCTCTGACAACGCTTTTTCATCCATCTCAGAAAAGGACTCGCTGCGTGTTATACCGCACACCACAACGGGCTGCGGACCAAGAGCGGTTTCGACACCCAGCATAACATCAGCCGCCTCCACTAATGTTGTTTTGCGTCGTGAGTCATAGCAAAGACCAATTGCATGCGAATGGGAGCAAATAAATTGACGCAATTTTTCAAACCGCCGCTCACCTGAAACATCGTATAGATAAAGCAGCACATCTGTTGTCAAAAAACCTGCCAGGTGCACAGTCTTCTCATAGCGCCTAAATCCCATCGTTGGAAGGGGATCCTTCAAGCCCTGGTCATTACTTGCCCGCAACCCAACATATCGCTCCACCAACAACGTTTTGCCAACACAAGATGGACCAATAATGGCAATTTTTAGTGGGCTAGAAAGAAGCAAACGAGCGCATACAGAAAAAGAAGAAAGTCCTCTACATCGAACTATTTCTTTGCGCTGAACAAAGTCGAGAAATTGGGTGAAATTGTACCGTGCATGCAGCGATATTGCAGATTTTCCCGCGTCTTGCAAAGTAGCATCGTCAATGTCCAATCTAAATGTTTGAAGTGACCTCTGCCGTCCAAAAATTCGTGGACGTTGAACAGAATTTGGACTATTTGTGCCTAATGAAAATTTCAGTTCCATCTCTTCTTCCCGGCGACGTGCCATATTATACTGATACCATATCACATTATCTCTGGATATAAAGTAAAAATCAGAAGATACTAAAGACGCCTCAAAAAGATCACGCATGCTCAAGTAAGATAGCATCTTTACAAGAAGTGACCACTGCAGCATCTTCAGCTCGCCACGGCATCTCCGCCGCAGTTCACCACTCTGATTACGACGCGGAACAACAAGTTGAATTTCGTAATAACAAGAAGAACAAATGCGATGAGTCGTTGTCGCTATGGTTGGCATAAGAGCTGCCGCTGACGTTAGCGGTGACGACGATGAAACTGGCGTTGTTGTCCCCATTAAAGAAAGCCCCAAAGACCCACGTTCTTGTTGACTATGATAACACAATGGCAAAAAAGAAGTAGGAGAAGTAAAAGCGGTGCGTTTCTCCCCACAGAGTCCCCCAGCGTTGCAGGACGTTGCAGAATCACACAGCTTATTTGACCCTGCAGCGTTCGTTGTTGCTGGTGACTGAGGACCAGAAGAATCGGCCTGATAGGCGGCACGCTGTGTGATGATATGTGAGCAGCATGCAGCACAAAAAATGCGCCCACAAAGACGACAGTGATGTCTACGATTAAAAAGTGAAAAAGAAACATTACATTCATGTCCCATACATGTCGTCACCTGCCCATCGGACACCCAACTCTCTTCGGGACAAAAACGGATTTGGGAGGAGTCTAGCGTTGGCTTTACAGTTGACAACATGCTCAGCGTGCCACCATTAACATAATTACCAGCATTACAGTTATTGTTAAAAACGGTTTCATTAGTGGGACTTGAAGTCAACACAGCTGGTGTGTGTGCGTTTAAAAATATAGAATTGGTGACACCACCGGCATTGATATTGTTCCCATACGACAAAAATACATAAATAGTTGTCATCGAAGACGTACAGCTGGAGTTCCGTGCATCAGTAACATCAACATGATCCATTACAAAACAAAACAAACCTTCCCCCACCAACACCAAAAAAAAAAAAAAAAA
>JAWVMR010000200.1:11622-27022 GCA_036321205.1 Trypanosoma caninum | reverse complement strand
GGCAGGCGCCAACAAACGCTTTGCCTCCAGGATATCCTGTTGCGACACAGTGTGCCCAACGCCCCGACACAATCCACGCATACCGCTGCGGCGCAGTGGACTCTGGTGAATCAATTCCACCTCCAATGTTGTATATATATATATACACAATATTGAGCGTTTACAATTCAAAAAAAAAAAAAAAAAAAAACATTAGATGTGCATTCAAAAAAAAGAAAAAAAAAATAAAAGAGTAACCAAAAAAACAAACATAGTTATAACCCCCATACTGTAACTATATATATTGCGTTTTTCATACATGAAAAAAAAATTTTTTACGTTACAAAAAAAAAAAAAAAACGGTTTAGTTAACACTTCTTAAATCCAAGGTTGCATAAACCTTTACACGAATAAAATGCTATTGTTGTTTTTGTGTATAAGGTTTAGTTATTGCAGTTTACTGGGGTTCCACTGTTGTATTAGCTCAGAATCTCGAGACACGACGTGTAAAACAGGAAGCAGCATTGGCATCCTGTATTTCTCTGAACGAAATATCTCCATAAGTGGCCAACACAAATCAATCTCGTAATACTCCGCTGTTTTTATACCATCGTCAATCTTAAAAAAAACAACAATGTCATCAATTTTCTTGTATCGACCGCAATCGTCCCATGGAAATGGGATCAACTCGTCAAGAAGTTCGGCAACGCAAAAATCACAAGAGACATCTTGCATAAAATCTGTTAGCTGGTACTCGTCGTACATGAAAAGAACCGGTACGTGAAGCAGGCCCTCGTCGTCAAAATATGGTTGGTGGTCGCCGTAGACGCCCATCTGCTCGCTGGTTACCTCAGGCACGGATAACAAACGAATACCGCTAGATGTTATTGCCCGCATCAAAGTAGACTTTTCTGCCACATTTGCTCGAGTACGAATGCTCTTCTTCTTTTGTTTCTTTTTTGTCATCTCGCTTCCTTCACGACAGATACGCTCCAGACGGTCAAACTCCTCCGAATCGGGGCCCTTCAGCGGAGGATTTGTGCGCCTCCCTTTAGACAAAAAATCTATGGCAAGGTCAAATTTCCCCAGGCGTTCTGCACACCGCGCGGCACGGTAGTACGCCTTGCTGTAGTCGGGATTAAGAATAATTGCGCGTTGTGCGTCCTCAAGGCCGTGCCCAAAGTTCTGGATAATATACTGCGCAAGGCTTCGGTTAGCATACAACTGAGAATTCAAAATGGCATCATTACACTTTGCATTTAGCCCCTCAGTATAGCAGTGAGTCGCGGCACGGGCGAGATTTTCCTTGTTAACCTGTTCTGGGTTGAGGGCCAGCTGGAGTGCCCTGTTGCCATGCTGTTTTCTGTTCTCTGCTACCTCCGCTGGTGGCACCTCGTCATATGCAATGCTGGCAAGAGCGGCGCAATCAGCGTTTTTCTGTAGATCCTCGTCAGTTATATTCTCCATAAAAAGCGGCATGTTCTCCCACGCCTTGTCATCTATCTCATAGTTGCCTCGGCGGCTCCATATCTCGTCAATCTCATCCTGCAAATCCCGAATGTGACTTTGTTGCTCCTCCGTCAGCTGTGTACCGGGTGGTACCAAACCGCTCAAGTTCATAACAAAAACAAAACTCTTTCCTTACCCACTATGCTAAGGCAATAATATAAAATAAATAAAACAGATGTATGCATTTCTTTATTATTAATACTAACAACTAATTGAAACAAATAAATAAAAAGTGCACTTCATAATGTATATTTATATATATGAATAGTAATACGTTTTCCCTTAATATGCGCCTTAGCCTTCCTCTTTCACAGCAAAAAAAAAAAAAAAAAAAAGCGAAAAATAAAAAAAAACAAGTTTGCTTACTCAACTAATAATTAGGAAACCGTTTCTTTTTTTTTTTTTTTTTTCTCTTTTTTTAAATTACCAAAACGCCTCACCCTCACCCTTATTATCCTTTCTCCACATCTGTTAATCCACAGCTAAACGAAAAAACAAATAAACCGCAAAAACCTATATATATATATATATATATATGTATATATATTATACTAATACCATGTGCGTGGCACCACAGGTTTTGTTCGTTGCATGTAGTCCTTCCATCGTGGTAGATTTACTGGCTTCATAAACTTTGCGTCAGGATCTTTCAAATAGTCCACCACGCGAATATACGGTGCAAATGGCATAAAAAAAGTTTTTTGTGGCTCCTTCCAAATATTTTCTTTGGTAACCGGAGGCAACAACTCACGTTTCGCTCTTGTTATCTCCGGATCCTCCACAACAGCGTGCTGATGAACAAACTCATGATCGGCGTTAACCCACCAGCGATTGTACTTGTACGTCACCTGCTGTTCTGTTTTTTTTTGTTTTTTCAGCGTTTGCTGGCGGATGTAACGCTGTAACGCTAATCGCCGAGGGAGTTGGACGCGGTGATAGTGCTCTTTAAAACTGTCAGCTGCCACAGAACTACGCCGCAGCATGCAGTGTGCAATACTGTGGCCCCAACCGCTACTGTTTAAAGTAAAAAAAAAAAAAAAAAAAGACAATTCAACAACAACAAAAAATAAATAAATAAATTATGGTAAAAAAAAAAAAATAAAAAAAAAACATTTAAACTATACACCTAAACAAATACAATGATAATTAGTAACTAACAATTTCTTGGTAAGCTCAATATGCATATCACAACAACAGCAAAAGAAAAAAAAAAAAAAAAAACTATATATATACTATTGCATGATATTTTCTTTCGTTTAATTGATGTTCATTTAATTTCACCAAAATAAATGTACCACTAATTATATAAATAATTATATCTATATTGATATCAACAATAATAATAACAATACTAACAATTAACGTTAGAATATGCTAACTGAAAAAGAGTCTGACCACGCGATGCCAATAAGCAGCAGTCACCCTTGTCCGACCTAAATGGATATGAAAGCTGCGTGACGGTATTGTTGAAAGGCGTCTCTGAGGAGTCGTAATTTTGAAACCCTACCTTATCCAGTGCAAGTGAACGAAGTGGTCCGCCACATATTTCGCCAGAATTCAACCCAAAGCAAAGCTCTGGTAGCTGCAGCGCCTGAATCCCGTTATGGCACGCTGTAGGATGCTCCACGTCATTACACATCGTGTTGCTTCCCAAAATATCAACAACATACAATGCATTTCCAAAGCCACCTGTACACAATTCGTTATTGTTCAAAAAACGCACGCTAAATTGCGCCATTGTATTGCCTTGTAGCACATGCTCAATATCCTGCCGCATATGCGGATACAACTCCCACCGCTGCACCACATTACACACATCATCATGACTTTTCAGCGAAGATGATAACTGCAGCCTTTCGTGTGCACTCTGGTTCTGTGATACGGCACGACGAATGTCCCAAATAAATGTACTCATTACATCACGTCCGGCCACATACCTCCCACAGGAACTAAAAGCACAGTCGGACAAACAATTGCTAAGCACGCTGTCTCCCAAAAAATGCGTATTTTTGAATACCAACGGTGTTTGGTGAAGCCAGTTCAAGGTTTGGCGCGTGTCTACAACGCGCACCTCCCCAGATGACGTCAAAATAAAAACCAAAAATGGCTCCTGTGAGAAACTGCGAATGCCAGTTATCGTCTCATGAACTTCATCATCAAATGGCGACTTAAGAGTATACGTCTCAATAGACGTGTCGGAATACCCAATGCACCATAACTTTACACTAAGATCATCGGCTGAAAAAAATTGCGGACAATCTGCTACTGGACAAATAGAGTTAATGTTATACTCGTGATTTAAAGCATACCGTGATGCCTCCTTTATAGTAGTTGTTCTGCTAGTGACACCGCCTGGTGTTAAGATCGGCAAGCCAGTGTTCTTTGCCTTAAGCCAGTCTACCGTTGAAAACGGCACAGAAGACTCCCCAACATCCAATACCTTAAAAAGTTTTAGCAATTTCTCATTTGCAGTAAGCAAATACGCTGTTGGACCAACTTGTGGAAGAAAGCAAAGTGCCTGAATGCAAGGAGTGACCTCCACGCTGTTCAACGGATCAATTACAAACGTGTATGCCTGCCGCCCCGCAGCAAACTCGTAGGGCTCACAAACATGCAAAGTACATTTACCCGTATGATGAACTCTCCCTTCGTCACCAGCAGCAACGTCCTCCGTGCACCTTTCCTTTTCCATGTGCCTGGAATCACGGCGGCGCATCACAACTACACGGCCGGAACGGTCCCCTAAAGCAACATGTCGCCCCGAATTACTTGCCGTAAGTGCAGATATAATAAATGACGGGTTCATATAGTTGACACTCTGAGCATCACAAACAACAGACTGAAACGACCTCCCCGACACATACGCCTCACAAAGTGTCAACTTCTCATACACATCCGCACTGTTTGTTGAAGCATGGCAATCCTTTACTGCTCCTCCACAACGTCCACTATCACAAAAAAGAGCCGTGGCACAAACACGCCGTACAGACGCTGCGCGGCTTTGCATCCGCTCATTATCAGCCAACATAGTTTTGAGCAAAACAGAGCAACCAGCATGTCCCTCAATCTCCGGCTCTTTAATTGGCGACAACATTGATGCTGATGCTTCAAAGCGCAAAAATCTTTCAGGTGACAGTCCCGTTTCCCGCGGCGAGGGAGGTGTTGCAGCGGCTGCCACGGTTAAGGAGCCCCCCTTAGCCCTTCTCTCATGCTGATCCTCAATCACGTCTGTCAGCGAGCTCCGGGTTGGCGCCTTTGCAGAAAAACTTTGCTCCACAAATAAACTGGTGGTGCTGCAACTTCGCGAATGACAAGGTCTGGGAGAAAAAAAACCCGGAACATTAATGTCCTTCGCCTCTTCCTCCAGCTCGCCTTTTTTTTGCCTAAAAAAACTAGTGTCAATACCTACACCAGGAATCATTTAAATAAACAAATATATCGCACTTACATACACACGCATAAACCCTTTTTTTTTCTTTTTTTACCTCTTATTAAATTCGCTAAACAATATTTGGTAAAAGACCAAAAGACACAAAAAGATAAATAACACCCCAGTAAATTAGTTAGAGGTTACAACTAATAAGAATAATACCAACAACAGTAATAATAAGAACATATTTAATCGATGCTCATTTTAATAATTCCTAAAAAGATTTTTTAGCAACGTCTCAAGCAAAAAAAAAAAAAAAAAACACAACCAACAAAATAAATAACCGCACACACATTATTTTAACTTCGCATCTCTTTTGCATTTTTTACTACATCCTCGTAAGAAAACTCAAACTTTTTTGAAAATGATAAGTCCTGAAAGTCATAGCGCTGTCGATCGCTTTTATTATACATCCTATGACTAACCCACTCCACTGGGCATTGGACACGTCGCGCCTGAAGATCTCTCCACCAATAAGCGTCTTTGTACTCTGGTGGAACGGGGATTTTGTAATACACCTGATCAGGCACCATGTGTGCACGCTCATCCCAGTGCGGGTCGTATTGTTCCTGCCATGTCTCCGGGTCAATGCGTCGATTGGCATGCGCAAGTTTTCGTGGGTCGTACATTGGCAAGGGGTCCCAGTTGTAGCGGTGAATTGCCTTTTTCTGTAACAGGCGCTTTAGCTGGTGTGTAAACATCCCCTGACCTTGCTTGAAAAGAACAGGATTTTTGCGGCATAGTGAAGATGAGTGAAACATCTATAAAACTATCACAATACTAATTTCTAAAATATTATTTATCTATTTTTCAGTTAATTAATCTATCCATATGGGTGCATAAATATTTATTTATTTTACAAAAAAAAAAAAAAAAAAAAAAAGAATGAGATACAAGCAATTATATATATATATATATGCATATATGTTTGGATAACCCACAGATAATTTAAAATGTAATATATATTGCCAGCCAAGTACCGTCCTATTTTTCTATGTGCAATAAGCTGTGTAAATAAATAAATAACATTATATGCATATACATATATACAGATAAATATATATACGTATACCTCACTATAAGGCTTCGTTCTATTTATTATTCGTTTTGCTTTATATATATATATATATATATATATATATATATAGATATAGATATAGATATTTTAAACAAAAAAACAAAAACAAAAAAAATTTAAACCACACACACCCTAAATTCACCTTTATACAAAAAAACCAAACAAAATGCTTCAAGTCAAAAATAAAAATAGAAGAAAGTCATGCATAGTACGGATATATATATATATATATATATGACATTTGGCTAAATTTCATTGGTTTGCTCTAAAAGTCAAGCAGCACAATAAAACGTAAGACAATCTTGGCGGTTCTTCCTCACCGCAACCATCACTTCCCATTCTTCTCCCTTTTTTTTTCCCTCTTTCTCTCGCTTTCTATATATATATTCACATCCTTTAACTCATCTTTCAGAATCTTCTCTATATTTTGATCTCTATGCGTGGCAAAAGCAAAAACAACTACAAGCTTTGGTTAAATCTTATGTTTTTCACAACTGATACAACCTCCTTTTTTTTTTTTTTTTTTTTTTTTATCAGTCTTATCTTTATTTAGTATTATTATTGCTAGTTGCATGTTCACGCTGCCACCAACTCACGCCAGTACATTTATTATGCAAATAAAATCATAAAAAAAACTTCTGTTTTGCTAAATTAGCAGCAGAGGTAGTAGCGCATAAAAACTCTCTATTTTTAGATATGTAACCTGATTTGATAATCACGCAATACATATACATATACATATACATATACATATATATATATATATATATATATATATTCACACGACACGCCCGAAACTTTCCAAATACAAAAAAACTTAGCATCGGGATTTTTTTGATTTTGTAATCTTTTTCATTTTTCGACTAGCCGCAGCAGAGCGGTTGGACGCGGAGTGGTGAGTGGCCTTTGGGTGGTGCCCAAAGCGGAGCACCTCTTCACCAGCGCCGCTCGCGTGAACAGAGACAGGGCGACCTGACGGCGGCGCAATAACTGCAGGTCGCCGTGACGGGGTCGCAGGCTTCTTTGTCTTTGTCACTGTTTCCGCCGCTAGCACTGTCGTGTCATTTAGCACATTGCGGTCAAGCGCTGCGTTTCCCGTGCGACATCTAATCGCATCACGTACTTCAAGCAATTGCTGAAGCTTCTCCTGCAGTTCTGCAAGCAATGCGGCGGTCGCCTCAGCATTGCGACCGTCCCCTTTCAAAGCAATATTATCCTCAAGGTGTTTAATATCCACCAACATGAGCTCCATTCTTTTGGTGAGTTGTTTTATCTCATCCTCATTATATTTCGGCAACCCGTCCGCAGTGCTGTTGCCAAAGTCACCAACTGTGCCATCATCATCACCATGATGCTCGCCCGCAGTAAGTGAGCTATCAGCATTTTTGGCTGTTTCAGACCGCGTGACACCCATTCCTTCCGTCTCCTCACCATCAATGTGCATCTCATCTGCCCTGTGAGTATTAACCACCTTTTTTTCCCCTTGAGCGTAACCAACATCAGCTGCCACATCAGCATTTGACTCGGCGTCCTTGGCCTCCGCCTCAGCCAACGTCTGTGCAACGCTTATAGATGGTGGAACATAGATTCCGCCAGCATCTGCGTAAAGCCCTGATCGCCGAAGGCGGTCCTGTTCTACTCGCAGTCGATTAATTTCACGCCTTCCGTTAATAATTTTCTGTTCAAGTTTAGAAATAACATTACGTTCGCTTGCGTGTTGTAGTCTCTTCTCCATAAGATCAATCTGGAAACGAATCGCGCTGATCTTCTCCTGCAGATCATTTGGTCGTTTTCCACGTTCTTTTGCCACACGCTCCGCTTCATCTTTGCGTGCCTTGTCGCGTTCAGCGGCCCATGACTCCCTCTGTCGCACCACGCGAATAAAGTCTTCTAGCTCCTCAAGCTCGGAACGCAATGTTGCCAAAACAGCCATCAAAGTCATGTCATCTTCATCCCCTTCGCTTTCCATTTGTCGCTCAAGCTCCATAATTTCTTTGCGTAGCCGCTCCGCCCCAAGACAAAGACCATCATACTGCTCCGGAGTGCATGCAAGCTCAACAGCGGTGTTGTCCATGTTATTGATACGAGATGCGGCGCTGCATGGCACCTCCCGTGTAATTGTGCGCGCAGTGGCGGTGTCATCCGGCGTTTTCTGAGCAGTTGATACCACACCACCGTCGCCACTCCATATCCTTGATTTCGCCTCACTCAGCTTCCGCTCAAGTTCAGTCTCAGCCTCCAGGGCCGCCTGCTCCGCCTGTTTTTGACGCTCTAAAGCAACCTCGGCCTCTCGCTGCGCCTGCCGCGCTTCTTCGCGCTGTTTGCTAAGTATTTTCATGCGCTCCTCGTGTTTGCGAAGAAGCTCCTTTTCTAGCGCACGTGCCCGAGCCTCCGTTTGCTCTCGCCTTGCCTGCTTTTCCGCCTCCTCCCTCTGCAGCTGCTTCTCCTGTTCAGCCGCTAATCGCTGTTGCTCCGTCGCCATTGTTTTGCGTTGTGAGGCAGAGTTCATTGCGGCCTCAATCTTAAGCAGGGTGCCAACCGCTTCTTCCATCTTTTTAAACAGAGCCTCCTCCTCATTACGTCGTTTTTCTTGCAAATTTTCAATCTCTTGGCGTAGCATCAACGCAGTTGAAGATAAATATTTAATTTGTTCCGATGGTGGAACATTATGATGTGTGTGATCATATGACTCGGTTTCATTTTTAACCGCCCCATTCGTCAAGTTTATTTCCTCTACGTTGTCTTCAGCAGCATTACAGTTTTCGTTAAATTTTTCCTTACTCAGGTCACATTTTGCAGAAGAAGAGGATATTGTATAAGAATGTGGCATACCTTTCGACATTTCTACTACGTTTCCTTCCTCAAAAGAAGTTTTTGTAGCAACCTCAACAGTGTCAGCGGGCCCCATATGTGTCTCTTTATTACCACGCTTATCAGCCATGTGAAAAGAACCATAAAACGTTGTAAAATCTTCCTTTTCCATGCGCCGCAATTGTCTCATCTTTTCAAGTCTTTCCCGCAAGCGTGGAAGCTCCTTTTGCACCAAAGAAAGCCTTTCCTGAAGCTCAGCAGCGTGATCAATACTCTCTGTGTTCAGCAGTCGTTGTCGTAGCTGTGACGCCTCCACTTTTTTCTTGTGGTAGGCGTTGGCAAGAGCGTCGTACAGCTCTGGAGTATATGTATGATGCCTCTCGTCAAAGGATTTGCTCTCAGCTTTCGCAGAAGAGCACTGAAGACCTTTAGATAATACAGTACTTTTTTCCTTTCCAAGAGAAAAATCTTTGATGCTACGACCCGATGGGTGAGTGGCCTGACGAAGTGAGGGAACGGTGTCAATAGCGTGCCGCAGCCGCGCAGCCTCATCACCATCAACGCTTGCCGCCTCACGCTGAATGCGCTCAAACGTCCCCTCAACGGTATCTTTTTCCGACGTCTGCGCCTTTCTAGACTTGGCTGGATTGATCAGTGCTGGCTTTCCCATAAGTCGTATCGACTCCGTCACAGATGGCTCCGTATCCTCCACAGGCTTGCGGCGAATAAGGAGTCTGGAGAGAGGGATTGGTCGCTGCTCTGCAACTCGCACGGCGTCCACAATTGGTATGGCTCTTGGCTTGTCATCCCCCGCGCTGAGTTCCAATTCAGCCAGCTCAATGAAGTTCTGAAACCTTGAAAAGTACAGCATGCAGTCACGATCAGACATCACCTCATGGTTCCAGCCAAAACGCAAAATAACTATTTGTACCGGCTCCCATGAAAGATGAATACTTTCGTAGCGTCGGCGAAGAAAGTCCTCCACCGACCAATCCAGAACAACATCTGTGTCAACTGACCGGTAGATATGGAGACGACGGCACGCTTTTATATCTGGAAGTGAACGCCTTAAAAAAGAGGGATAAAGAAACGGTGCCACCTCACTTAGTTGGCGAATAGTAAAAGGATAGTCAGTTAACTGAAGCAAGGGCCGAAGACAAAGATTAATGGCCTCCAAGTTGTAACGTCCAGTGGCTTTAATTTGTTGTCGCTGACGCAGAACATTTTTCTCCAAACGCAAAATAAGATCTGCAAAAAAAGGATGTTTTTTTACATTATCAAAATCATTCTTTCCATCACTTTTTCGAGATACCGTGGAGTCAACAAGAGCATCATCACAGTGATCGTCCTCTACTTCTTCCAGTGTTTTTTCAGCAGTCGTCTCCAATGCATCATCACACTCCCAACCCATCCTGTTATTACTAATAAACGCTTTTGTTTCGCGCATATCAAAACTGCTTTTTTCACCAGGGCAAGCACTATCACATTCACCATCTGCTTCGCGTGCACCACTCCCTGAGATAACGCCCCTCACGTTAATTTTAGCCACATCCCTCTCAAGGTCCTTTTCCTTGTCGTTCCGTTTATTACTGGCAGAAAAAAAAGTTTTGGCAGAAGACACGGAATCGCGTTCCACAGCACAGGCCTTGGTTTTCTTACTGTCATTGTCCGCAAATTCACTAACAACTTCATCACGACTGTAGATCCTTGTCACGTCATCATCGTCGTCGCCCATTTCCGTTGTCATTCGATCCGCAAAAGAGCTTTTAAGAACAACTGCTTCGCGCTTTGGTCTAAGAAAAGAATCGTACCTTCTTTTTAGATTTGGAGGCGCATGCACTTCTCCCTCTTCTTCTTCTGACATTCCCTGCTTCCCCAACACGATAGCTTCGTGCTCGTCGGCAACTTCCATGTCGCCCAGCTCGTGTGTCTGGGCGTCAGGAAATAGTAACTCGGCATTTTTCACTGCCATACCTGAAGTCTCCCGAACGCCGTTGTGTGATACCACACGAGATGATTCCGCCCTCGCCGTAAGACGATTATTGACGCCACTATCTGACATCACACCGCCGCGTGTTGCCACGCGGCTTTGACGGCGTGACCCACCGCCGCCACCTTTCCCAGAAAAGAAAGAACTCGCCACACGACTCGACACATGCGGCACTTGCAATACTCCAAGCCGAACCAGGTAACGCATTGTTGTCTCTACACTACAAATGTAGCCTGATGTGCTGCGTTAAATGTTCCAACAATATTTTCCTTATTTTAGTAGAGTCTCTCTATATTTATAACTAACTATATATATATATATATACATATATATATATATATATATATTTAAAAAATAAGTCAAAGGTTGCTGTCTCACACACCAAAAAATAAACATAAAATAAGAAAACTTTCAAACTCAATACCAAACAGAAGTTTGACGTTCGTTTCTGTAAAAAAAAAAAAAAAACTAAAAACTACTCATTTGCAAGTACATCAGCATAGTCGGCATAGTATATACGTCCAGTTTCGGGATCGGCTGCTGCCGCTATTAATTCCTCTAACTCCTCTTCGGTAAATGGCTCACCTCCACTACGAAAAAAATGACGTACCTCTTCTGGATCGAGATAACCCCGCTTGGCTATGTCAAGAACACAAAATGCCTGATAAATTGTTTCCTCGCTATCACGAACAACAGAAACTGGTGTCATGTCTTGCAAGACCGATTCACTAACGTTTTTCCCCAGTGTTGTCACTCTTTTGGGGCAAACTAACATTCCCGACATGAGAGCCTCAACTACAACATTCTTTAGCGAGGCTGCTGGCACATAGCCACGCGAGGCTGCATCTTTATCCTCAATCATCTCCACCACAGTTAAGACCTGCTCATTGGTCAAGTTGAGACCCATCGCACGAGCAACATACCCAACTGCCAACGTTGGAACTTCCTCTTTCTCAAAACCCAAGAAGTTCTGAGAGTTTCTATTTGTTTCCTTAACTGTTTCAAAAATTTGATTAAATAGTGCTATATATTTTTCCCGGCGTGCTCTCTCTTCTACTGAAAACAATAGCTGCTTACTTCCAACAGTTATGTTTTCATCCACAGTGGTGACAACCCTTGTGCTCTTCTTAACCCTTCCTTTAGGCATTGACTTTGCAACAAAGACAACCTTTTAATGTTTTTTTTCTAGTTTTCTTTCTGTTTTGCGCCTGCTTTTCAAATAGATGTACTACTTTCTTTATGGTTGTTTTCACAACAATATTAAAAAAAAAAAAAAAAGATATACAAAAGATACACAAAAGATTTTTTTACGGCAACAACAACACCAAAAACAAATAAATACCAATGAATAAAACCAACTGTACGTTGTACTCATAAGACCTTTAACGCACGTAAAGCAGAGTCAATAATAATAATGGTAAAAAAAAAAAAAAAAAAAAAAAAACAGCATATATATATATTCTAAGTCAAAAGAAACATTTTTGACAACAATTTTTTTATACGAGTCTCAGGGGTGGGATATTTTTTTTTTGTAACGGAACCACCATAAATGTGCTCGGCCAAATGAGAAAGTAAAAGAATAAAAGTCCCTATAGAAATAGTTCCTTCTTCAGCTTCCGGGTGCTTCTCCTTCTCTGCAGCGCAGCACAACAAAAAAAGACGTCGCAGATCTGGTTTTTGAATGAGTGGAAGCAACTCGTGTCGACGGGCAACTTCAACAAAGCCATCAAGGTTCATCATTGCACTTTGGTGTCCTTGCGCAGTCTTTACAGAGTTAGCAAAGCTATTTCTAATTTGCCCAATAAATCTTCTCACAATGGCTCTCACAGTGTCTGTTTTGTACTCCTGGATAAAAGAGTTTTTCACAGAAACAGATTGACCTGAATTCTCAGTACTGTTATTTGGGTCCACGTAAAAAGAAAGAGATCCCAGCCGTTGTTTTTTTTCCATTAATGCATCCACATAGGGAAAGATGTGATACAACAAAAACGTAAGAAGCGTTTCCTCAGGTCTTTCATCCAAAATATAAGAAGAAGCATTAGTTAAATCGCAAATGGCATTACCACCAGCACTCTGAAGGACGCGTAAACGTCGCTTTTCCATCGCAAGAAAATAGAGAGCTTCCCCAAACAACTCTTTAGGGATCGTGTAAAAACGTTGGTAAGCAAAAAGATTTCGTTTGGAAGACGTTGTGGGATTGTTTTCCCCTAATGTTACACCTCGACCCTGTGTTTGAGCCCTTTCCAGGCGTTTACCTCGTTTCATGCTCAGCGAGCGCATTACTGCAATCCACAATAATTCGGCAGAAGTGCCCTGAGAAAGACCACACAATTGACAATCTTTAACCATGCGAGAAAATTGTTTCATCGACATTGCTAGATAAAATGGATCAATTGCTGATACTGTGTAAAAATCGTAAATTGCATCGATGTTATCTTTGTACTTTTCTAAAATTTCCTTAATGCCACTTGAAATTTCAAGTTGTTTCTCATTTATATCGTCAGTTGGTGCCATTTGCATGGTATCAGTATTAGTGACATCCTCTATGATCTGAGGCTCCGCTAAAGGACACGCAATTGTGTCAGTTAAAGAAAGAGCAGCCACATAGTTTGCATGACCACTTGAACGAGCCAAATGCAAACAAAACTCAGAAAGTTGGTAAATACGTTGCTCAAGCTTTGTCATTTTTTCTTGATAAAGCCGATCTTGATACATCACAACCTGTTTAATCTCTGCAACCTGTTGATCCATGCTTTTGCGGAGATCAAGTACCTCAGTTGTTATGAGTTGTTTCAAAAGGCTCGTTTGTTGATTTAGATGCTCAACTTGTCGCTCCGCATGATAGAGACGAGCTTCTAATGACATATATGTGTATATGTTTATTTTTTGTTTTTATCCTATTATCAATATTATAAAAACACGTGAAACAAATATATGTATGCATTATCTAGCTTATTGCAACCATTCTTTTATTATTATTAGTTCACTTTCCATGCTTTTTTTTTTTTTTTTTGTGTGTGTGTGTGGGTGACTTTACAAAATAATTATCACATGTTCACATTGATGTGTTTTATCTATCCAAATATATACACCGAGGTTAATAAACGTCCATAACATAACAAAAAAAGAAAAAAGAAAAAAGAAAAAAGAAAAAAAAGAAAAAAAAGAAAAAAAAGAAAAAAAGCTAAACAGATTCTAGCTCCTCCCAGTCATCAAGGCCCATTTCATTCCGTGTCATCTCTCGTTTAGCTTTTGTTTGCTTCATTATATAGTGAAGTACGGTATGTTGTAATATACCAATTCTCGGCGACATTTGTTTTATTTCGTTCCTCATCTTCCTTACCGCATCCTTCACATTCATTAGCGGTGTTGTATCGGAAATCTTCGCTTCTCGTTCCTCAATATCTCTTTTCACCTGATCCAGCAAACCGCTCACGTGATTTAGCTCAGCTGAAAGCTGTTGAACGCTTTGATTTGCTATATTTGCAGAGCCTTGCAAGCTATTTAACTCCCGCAGCTTCACTCGATAATCTTCCACATGTTCAGAAAATTGTTGAGCCAGTGTCTGTTCGCGCTTTTGAATCCGATCTCTAGATTTTTCCAGTTCATCCCCCACACGTTGAAGCATTTGTCGCACCTCTGGATACATTCTTTCAACAGCTTTAAGCAAAACAGCTGCGCTGTCAATACGAGAGCGCCAGTCTTGTATACCGGCAGTCTTTACATTAAGAAGAGGGCCCACTCGCTCCACCTCCATATTCCATTCCTCTACATTTATTCCAGATTCTACAGGAATACCAACGTCTTCTCTAGATGTTTTTTCACCAATCGCGCAGACATAAACTTCATCTTCACCATCACATTCTACCATCAAGTTATCTTCTACCTCATCTCCAACTTCATTATCGGCCTCAGCATCACTTACACCATCAAGTTCATCATACTTTCCAACCATAGTGTAATCGACAGGACGGGTATAAAAGCCTTTTTGAAGAAGGGCGTGGTCTACAAGAGCCAATAAAATTGTTAAAACCGCCTCCCCGTACCCTTGACGTATGCGATTTGGTGCAAGATTGGGAATTGATATATTCATCGCCCGCAATTCAGCCAATATATTAGTGGACGTTACATTTGGGTCATCAAACTGACCAGGTGGCTCAAACTGGTGTCCAGCCAACTTCATTAGCCAAGAGCACAGTGATGTAAAGTAGTGAAACTGCGCGTTGGGGTTATCTATTGATGAAGGTCCAGAAAAATAATACTTACTCAAAGGTTTAAATGGAGGCTTTACTAGTAGACAAAACTCAGTCTGATACCGCAAAATTTTTAGCTTTTCAATAAGGTCCTCCATTGCGCCATCATCTACAACAACGCCATTACCTAAACCCTTAACACCCAAAAGATGCGGCTGTGCATCGTCCTGACTCATTGCAATAACCAAAACCTTTTCTGCTTCGTATTATCCTTAGCTACTAGAGACCATTATCATCATTATTAATATAGTTGTTATTAATAAAGGGGGGGGGGGGGGGGGGGGGGGGGGGAAAAAAAAAAAAAAAAAAAAAAAAAAAAAAAAAAAAAAAAAAAAAAAAAAAAAAAAAAA
>JAWVMR010000200.1:0-11598 GCA_036321205.1 Trypanosoma caninum | reverse complement strand
GGGGGGGGGGGGGGGGGGAGGGGGGGGGGGGGGGGGGGGGGGGGGGGGGGGGGGTGAAGGATTCAGATAATAATAATAATAATAAGATATGCACAAACAAAACCAACAAAAAAAAACTTAAAAACAAAAACAAAAAAAACGTGCGTCTCAAAAATTGAAACACATATACACTAGCATAAATTTTAAAAGCGGTAATAGCAGCAACTTACATAAGCGACCACGAATATTACATACATTTTTCTTCCGTATTTCAAAAATAAAAGGGTAAAAAAAAAAAAAACCTATGGAATTTAGCACCCCACATATACATTTATAAACATAAAAAAAAAAAAAAAAAAAACATTAAAGGTTACAGATACATACATACATTTTTAAAGTTCATCAGAAACAAGCTTATTTAAAAATAATATATGACCTTCTGTATACTCCTTTAGGCCAGTTGCACAAGGTTGCTTTGTAGATATTGATGAAACCAATTTCCAAACACCTTCTTCCTCAATTGCATCCAACAAAAGAACCATCAAGTAAGAAACACCTTCATCATCACATAACTGATGATCCAACCGTATATACCAATGGTTTGGATTTGAAAAATATTGAAACTTTGGTAAAGCAGCTCTAGTACTGCGGGTGGTCGTCGTAGCATTAGGAATTATTTCATTTAATCGGTCAATTGTTTGCTCCTTTATGGGACCAATAATACGTATTTCCGGACTGTTAAAAGACAAATAAATAACAAGATGATGAGACATTTTCCTTTCCCGTGTTATTATCTGCTTGTTTTTTTCTTTTCTTTTCTTTCTTTCTTTTTTTTTTTTTTTTCTTTGAGACAAGGATTTTCCTTTTATACAAATATATATATATATATATATATTCTTCAAATCTACTAAAGAATTTTTAGAAACACCTTCCACAACTCACCAGTGAATATAAAATAAAATAACCTATACATCCAAAATATGACATTAAAACAAATAATAATAATAAAAAGCTTAAACCTTATTACTACCCCAATTTTTAGATAAGAATAATAAACAAACAAAATAATAATAGCTACAAACAAACAAAACACAAAAACGCGTTAAGATAAAAAGAGTATTGCTGTTCTCCAGTTTCCCAACGAAGCTTTAGCACCCTCAACTATAATATGCTCCTTTTCGCTTTCTGGCTTCGTATCTACAAGTTTTTTTAGTAATATCAGCGACTCTTTCCAGCGTCCCGCACTGAGGAGAATATTTGCAGCCTCATCAATGCCTGTAACACTAGCCTCTTTCATAGTGAAAAAAAAATCGCTGCCACAAAATGTTTTTGTGTTTTTTGCGTTCTCAACAGATGTGATTATGTCTAATGTATTTGTATCGACAGAAATATCTGTTAAAATTTTTTTTAACTGAATCAGCGTTGCTTTGCATTGTATCTGAGACGAGCATCTTAACACCAAAGCAATAAAGCTATTTAAAAGGTCGGTATGCCTCCCCTGGTTATACTGTGAAATAAACTTGCTGCAGAAATTACACAGTGAATCTAAAGGAATACTTTCTAAACCTTTATTGCCCAAAAAATTTAGTGCAAAAAGAGCATCCTCAAAATGCCCCAAAATAACTGCTAAAGAAAAAAATGTTTGTTGCAACGACTCTGAATATTGAAGATACTTTGTCTGTTTAATCCAGTAAAACATATCTTTAACTCTTTCCCCATCAAAGGCTGATCGAAAAACTGCAAGTTCCAAAAGTTCTTTTTGTGTCTTCTGTAAGCCGCAGTGTTTACTAAGCCGCAGTAACAATTTTGTGGCTTCCTGCCATTGTGACTTGAGTGGGAGTATGGTGTTTACAAGACGCGGTAAAGCACTTTTTGAAAACCTTTCCTCTTCCGGAATAAATGTCGGATCTTTTGCAAGGCCGAACGCGTCATTCATTGCAAAAGTTGAGTCACTTTCAAACTCCGTTTCCTTTCTTAAAATATTCACATCTCGTTTTATAAAATCCGGTGCATAGTCCTCGTTTTTGAGTAATCGCTGAACCACAAAAAGCGACTGTTCCCAAAGATTCTTAGACATCAATTCGTCAACCAAGGCCTCTCCATGTCTATTATTAGGATTCCAGTCCCAAAGGTGAAGGGCCGAACGCCACAGATCGTGTCTAACCAAGGCCTTTAACATGAGGGAGGAAGTAGGCACATCTTCAAAAAAAAACAGTTGTGCCCATAAACTCAATTGCCTTGGCTCACCACATCTTTTTAAAAACAGTAAGGCCACCCTTTGCGCATGCTCCAACTCAAACGAGGATCCAACCTGAACAACGGATTGTTGATAATATGTAAGGGCGCTCTCCCACGAAAACCTCATTTTACAAAGAGGAAGGGAAAAAACAGCAGACACGCCAAGATGGTTCATACTACGCAAGATCGGCAATAACAAATAGGAATGATGGTTTTGATTCTCATAAAAAAAAAAAAAAAAAGAAAAAAAACACACACGCACCTGCCCGCCAAAGCAAAACAAAAAGATAAACGCCAAACCCCGTGACGACAAACCCCTCCGCAAAAAGGGGAAGAAGAAAAACATAAAAAACAACCAGAATTTTTTAACCACACCCCACCGCCCCTCCCCACGCACCCCACAAACCGCAGCGGCACTTTGGCGGCGTGGGAGGGGGCCTCCGTCCATGACGTTAACGCCCCCCACCCCCGGCCGCAAAGAACTACGCAGGCGCCACGGCCTTCCTTGAGTTTTTTTTCCGGGGGCGGCCGCCGCGGCCAGCAGGGCGGCGGCGGTTGATTTATTTTATTTTATTGTTTGTTGTTTTTTTTGTGAGGGCGACGCTGCGTCGAGTACGCTTCTTCATTTTTATTTTGTTTTTTTCTTTATTCCCGTTGGCGTTGCTATCGTGATGTGGTTGCTCGTCGTTCTTTTTATTTTTTGTCACTGTCATTATTATTTTTGGTTGGGTTCTACAAAAATAAAAAAAAAAAAAAAAAAAAAAGATAAAGATAAAAAAAAAAAGGAAAAAGAAAGGTTGTGGGAGACAAAAAGAAAAGTTTTTTTTCCGGATTGTCCGCATTTGCTTTTGGAATTTTGGGTGTTCACGCAAGGGAATAGTTGCACACACACAAACGTACTTATTCTGTGCTTATGAATTCCTTTACTTTGCGGGCTGTTTGTCCAGCTGACGAGTTTTCTCGCATAGAGACCCTGGTGAGGGCGTGGCCTGGTGTTGAAGCTGTTGGTTCAATACGGACCAAAGGACGCAATCGAGATACTACTGATGTGTTTATCAAGTTCGATAGTGAAGATGCATTAAAAGACTCTTATTCTCTTGTTAGGACTGTTTCCGGGCTTTCTCTTATTGACGATAAACAACACAAGAAGCACTGCAATACACAAAATAAATCCAGAAATACAAGACACAAAAATTTTGCGGCAGAATTGCTAAACTTCGGCGTATATGAAAAATACAGGAGTAGGTCAGGAAACTACGGGAAAAGTAAAATGGGGAAAAACCAAAAGCAAGAGGAAAATAAGGGCTGGAAGGGGCAGAATGCTAGTGGTCACTCTTCATCAAAAAAAAAAGTTGGACAATCGCGCTTTGTTATTCCTTCAGTTAGGGTGAGTGTGGCACTTGCTGACAATATTCCATTTAACATGACTAACGTTCAGCTGGCCGAAGTGTTTTCGCAATTTGGTTGCGTACTTGATATTAATCGCTACGAATTAATGGCAATGATTTTTTATGACTCACCTGAAGCTGTAATGAGGTGCATTGAGCATTTAAACGGCAGAGTACTAAAGGAAAACGTTATAACAGTAAGCAGTGGAACTGAATTTATTCCAGCTCCTGCAGCTCTACAGATGGGTGCTTATTTTTTGACGAATAAACAAGTAAAACAATAGTTGCAACATAAAAAGGAGTAATAAAATGCTAAATTTATTATTGTTATTAAATAAATTATTTTGTTTATTTTGCATAATGTACTGTTATAATGTACTTGTATGTATTTAATGTACATAAATATTCCTACTTGGATTTATGACGTAATGCTTACAAAAAATTTATTTTTTGTTGGTCTTTGTTGAGACATTATTTTTGTTATTGTTATTATTTTAATTTAAATATTTGATGGTAATCATAGTTGCCAGGATACTTAACGATTTTAATTTTAAACTGCAAGAAATATTGGGAGGAAAATGCGTTCCACGCGCTTTATTTTTGATCAAACATATGGACCACACAAGTGTTACAAGTATACCTACATGCCAGATCCACGTAAATTGGCTCCAATTGAAACTGTTTCTCGCACAGAAATTCTTCCTTTAGTCATTCGACCACCGACTTCATATGTCCCAAATCACGAGACCTTTCTTGAGAAAACAGACACACATCGTTTAAAACCAACTAGTGATTTTAAAGATGCGTTTAAAGATTGGAATGATTTAATGACTTGCGACAAGCGGCAATTACGTGTTAGAGGCATACCAAGAATGACCCGAGTTGCTATTAGAAATGCCGTCCATGCCTTTCACAACGGCAACCCTCCTGAGCATTTTGACACAAAGGAAGAGTGGCTCTACTACAAACAGTTTAAAACAAGAGATTATAGCTATCGTGTTATACCGGAGTTGCCAGAAAAATACAGGCCTCACCAAAACGGAATTGACCAGGCGCCTTTACCGGACTATCGTGAAATAAATAAAATGCCTCAGTGGGCTTTGAAGGAAGAACAGCGTTTGAACATCAAAAAATGACTCTGCAATATATATTAGCATTCACAATTTTTTTTTTTTTTTTAATGATTTGACAAAAAAAACAACAATTTTAAACCCCCACTTATTTTATTTTATTTTATTTTGTATCGAACAATACAAGTATATATTTGCGCGTGTTTATGTTTTGATCTTTTGATCTTTTGATCTTTTGATTTTTTTTTTTTTTTTTACGGATATTGCTTATTATTATATATATATTTTTGCAGAAATATGTCCGACAGTCCCTATGATATAAATAGTGATGTTTCCGAGTTAGATCCTGAGTCGGCTATTTTGGCGCCGGTCCAGCGGCGCATAGAGGAACAGTTAAGAAGACACATTCAAGAAATTTCACAAAAGCTATATGAAATAAAGAATGAGCACACAACAGTTCAAAAGGATAAGGAGCAATGCGGAGTTGAGCTTTACAACTCTCAACAGCATCTTGCAAAGCTTCAGGAAACACTGGAAAAGCACCACGAAAAACACATGTTGACTCAGCAACAGCAAGAGGAAAAACTTCAAGAACGAGAAGAGCTTGCTGCTCAGGCTGAAAGTCTCCGAAAAGAAATTGATGAACAGCAGCAGCAATACGAACGGCAACAAGCACATCTTGCCAAAATAACTGAGACTTTTGCGAAAGTTCAACAATTTAATGATCAACTGAAGAATGAAGTTCGTGTTGAACGTCGTGCCGCATTTAAAACAGAAGAGGATATCACCAACTTGGAAAAGGAAAAATTGAAGCAAGACGGTCTTATTGATGCTCTTGAAAAACGTGTTGTTTTTCTTGAGGAAGAATTAACTTCAGTGAATTCACAGATTGAGAAGCAGCAGGAAGAGACACAGCGGGCTAGGGAAATATTGTCTGAGGCAGCATCGGAAATGGAGGCAATTAACTTTGAAAAAAGGCAACTGGTTCAGCAATGGAAGAGCACTCTTATTGGTATGCAACGTCGACACGATGCCTTAAAAAAAACAGAAGAGGCTCTTCAACAGCAAAAGGATGACTTACAGGCGTTAGAAAATGAAATTACGGGATGTCGCAAAGATATACAGGATAGTCGAACTGAAACGTCTAAATTGACGGAGTTTATGTCACGTGTTGATAATGAAATAACTATTCTTGAGAAACAAATTGCTGCAATGACGGAGCGAATGGAAAAAAGCACCCAGGCATACACAATGTTGAAAAAGGAGATTGAGCAGACCGATATTGAGACAAAAAAACTCGAGTACGAGGCGCGCACCTATAATTTGGAGGTTGTGGAAATTGACCGAAAGACACAAAAATGTACAAAGGAAGTTCTTTCCATGGAAAATGATCTTGTTGAGTCGCTTAGCAAGCAGGCAAGTCTTAAGCAAGAAAGTCATGGTACACTGCAAGAAATTGAGAAAATCAAGAGTTCGATTAGGGCTAAAGAACTTCAGGTTACACAAATGGAAAACGAATTGGCAAGGTTACGAGTAGATACCTTGCAAGCTCAGTCGCACAATGAGACGCTAAAGACAACTATGAGCGAGCTGGAAAAAGAGCTTCAATCACGTGGTACAATGATCGAGCGTATGCAGCTGGATATTCGTCGCCGCAATGACGAAATTGACCGAAAACAGAAACAGTTGGACCAACTTAATCACCAGTACGAACAAATAATTGCTTCACAGGGGTCTGAAAAAGGAGAACATATAGGTCCATTAGAGGCCACAATCAATAGTTTTTCCAAAGCTATTGCGGAAAAAGTAAATGAGAACGAGGCTCTTCAACAGGAGTGGATAAAACTTCAAACGGAATTGGTAAACTGCAAGAATACTGCAAACGATATCAATGAGGCTATCCTGGGGTTTCAGGCAGAAGCCACTGTTTTGACTCAAAAAAGGGATCGGCTTTTGGTAAATATTTCCAATGAAAAAAAAGACATTGTCAATCTGGAGAATAAGGCAAATGCAATGTATCTTGAAATGAAGAAAGTGAACACGCAACTAAGCAAAAACTCAGAGCATCAGAAGAATGTTACTGATGAGGCTTTTCTTCTTGAAAATGATCTTATTTCTCGATTGCAGGAGAAAAAGCGAGAGGCTATTGATCTTCAACATAAAGTGGAAGAAACTAAACAGTCTAAAAGAGATTTGCTTGAACAGATTATGAAAACCGAGCGTGACATATTGTTTTGGGAAAGAAAAATACAGGTAGCTAAAGAAACGGAGATGGCGTTAGACCCAACTGTTGGAAGAGCAGAGGTCGAAAAAATGAAGAAAGAGATTGGGATTATGGAGAAGCGCATCAACGAACTTCAGCGAGAGCAGCGTTTTCTAATTGAAGAAATGCAAAAAGCTGTAGATCACCGAGAGTTAATCCGAACTAAAGGACAGGCGATTCAAAATGCAACTAAAAAGAACATACGTGGTGCTACGAGACTTGATTTAGATAAGGAGAGTGCTAGAATGTTTAAAGAATTGAACGCGAAAAGGCAAGAGGCACAATTAAAGGAACAACTTATCAAGGAAAATCTTGTTGCCATTGAAAGGGCAACGAACGAAGTTGAGGCTATTCAGCGTGAGGTTGAGGATCTTGATGAACAGATAACAGATCTTCAATTGCAATTAAAAAAAACTCAAAAAGAGTGTGATCAGTTTGAGGACGAAAAGAAAATAAAAAACTCCATGCTTCAGCATTTCCGTGACGCTGGAAAGGGTGCTTACAAATTGGCATTTGCTCCAGAGGAAGTTGTTGAAGAGGCTGCACGACTTGATGAAAAAAAACAAACTCTAATGGGGATTTTGGATGATCTGACAAATAGACATCCTGAGCTGGCCAAAGATTTGTCTGCTATAGCCTCAAGATTTTGAGTATGGTTGTTTGAAGAAGCCTAGAGTTATTGTTACTATTTGAGTATGTAAAAAAGATGATTTTTTGCTTTTATGTGTTTTTTAAAATATATTTAGAAACTTAAATTTTGATGTTCAGTAAAGAGAAATATATATATATATATATATAGAAATAGAGGCATAAATGGAATGATGCCTTTGCGCGATAATGAGAACAACGCGACGGTTTCTGCTAAGGGGGGGGGGGTTAATTGCTTGCAATTGTCGACAATTTTAGTACATGTTACTTTGCCTTTGTTATTGCAATATTATTATTGTTATTATGTTTTGTTTAGCGTTTTTTTTTTTTTATGAATGCAGGAGAAGCGCAGATACCTTGGTCAGCACCGCAGATTCTTTTTTACTTAGAATCTAAACCAGAATATCGTGTAGATCTTCTTGCGTTAGCAAGTTGCTTACCTGATGTTGCTTCACGTACCCTTTTATGTCCATTCTTTTCTTACCGTCCGCTTAACCAATTTGCTCTTTCTCCCATTTTTAGTATGCTTTCGTCGATGTGTAATCACGCAATGACTCAGCAAAAGCAATACGAATTGGGGGTTGCTAACGACGAATCTGACGGACACAAAGGCGACGGCGGTGGTGTTGCTGATGAGGTGACGTTTGCTGCCACACTAACGCGTACTTTGTTGGAGGGTTCAATGGTAGCTTTGGGGAGCACATTGCTTCCGCTTATCTGCAACACACAAGAGCGTTTACTCACTGTCCTGTGGAGACGGTTACATACGCCCGGTCAGATTTTTTTTGGTGATGAATTTCATGGCATTAGGCCCATAAAAACTCAAAGGTCTATAACCCTTGTGTCTCAAAGGAAGGCGTTAAAAAGGGCGCGAGAAAAGTTAACCTTGTCTTTGCGGCATCTTGTTCCCGTATGTTTGGCTTCAACAACAAAAGTCGTCTGTACTTTAAGCTTTTTTGAGCGCACTGAATTGTTAAGTCGACTAGGAAATATTTCTGTTCCCTTTCAGGTACGTTCACGTGACGAAGTAAAACAGCAGCTGAATGCCCAAAAAGCTTTGAATACAAGTATGACAGTTGTTGTACCTGGGCAGATTCTGCCGCCTCCATGGTGGAGGCGACAAACAAGGCACTCCGAAGCAATGGCAGAAACAAAAAGTATTGATAAATCATCAGCAGTGACTTCATCCAGAATGACACCACCGCCGCCGCCACCAAAATCACCACCACCACTAGTACACAACCCACATGAGGAGTATCTACCAAACGCAACGTGGGTGAAGGAGGGCGAGCTTGCTTTGGTTAATGGTCGCATTGTTCATAGAGAGGTCAAGGAGTCAGTGCGGGGTGAGGGAAAAAAAGGGAAGGTTGCATGGGCTTCTAGGATTGAGCAAAACAAAGAAACAACAGGCGTTTTGGAGCTGCCATTAAACGAGGGGAAGAAACGAGAAAACAGGAAAAAAATGCGAGAAAAACCATCATTTAGAGAGGAACGTGATGTGTTTTTATCTACCACAAAACCTGATGCGGTTGGTACCCAACATTTACCTTTAATCTCAAAGGACGAGATCTTGGCATTGGTAAACGACCTTCAAATTTCCGATGTTCTTAGGGCAGCTTTTTTGATTGGATTAAATAATGAGAGTTCAAAAGACACAAGTAAGGACAACATGTGATATTCTGCGATACCCTTGCAGTGCCTATAAGGTCTGTTTGTTTTTATCTCTATTGTAGTTGATATATGTGTTTTTTTGCTGCATTTTATTGTTTTTTTTTTTTTTTTTTTTTTTATTACGTATAGATTTTTAACTTTTAAAAATTGATTAAAAATTTATTTTTGGGTTTTATCTATTTTTTTGTTTTTTTTGGAGGGGGTTTTGGGTAATAAAAATTAAGAAAGAAAAGAACAACAACAAATAATATATATACATATTATTAAAAGGGCCAGGGAAGGTGGGGGGGGGGGGAATGTCGGGTGACGCTTTCTGGTGTTTGGCACCAGAACCGACATGTGAAGAACTGGAAAGGGTAGTTTTTTTGTCATTTCTTAGAAATACTTTTTCAACGCAACAGTCTAGTTCAAGAATGGAGGCTGTGCGCTTTAGCCAGAAGCGGAATCGTTTGTTACAAGAAGCAAAGAAAGGTAACGCACACCTGGGGACAGCAGAAATGGAGAGCAAAAGAGCCGAACCGGGGGCGAGTAGCCCGCTTTCAAATATTATTGCGTCCCTAGTACGCGCTGCAGGTGTGTCACGCAAGCCACGTGTAGAAAGGGAAGCTGAAGTGACACCACAGACACCGGCACAAGAACCACTCTCAGTGACGGGTGATGTTGACAAATCTTCTACAATTGATGACGCAGCACCACAAACTGTGGATACTGTGCAACTTAACGCGAATGATCAACCACCTCGAAGCACACTTGCAAAGCTTATTGAAAGTGCTCGTTTAAAAGAGCGGTCTTACAAAATGGATGGTGCTGTTGACAAAAGCAGCGTTACCACTTTGGCCTCTGCATGCACTTTACAAAATGCTGCTACAAGTCCCACTTCAACTTCAGCGTCTCACAAAACTTGCTCTTATACAGACATTGGCGGTGAGGACTTTGGCGTATCGTTACCTTCTTTTCATTATTCCGGTTGTAACCTTGGTACATCAGATACTTCTTGTGGTGCAGTAGAAAAACATCCTTCTCAAATGTCTAGAGAGGAGTTTTTGCGCCAATTTAAGCGTGCCCCACGTCGCGGAGAAATTGGATACAGCGCGGAAAGTGTTGCTGCGGCAGAAGCTGTTGGATATGTTATGAGTGGTTCCAGGAATAAAGAAAGGCAACATTATGTTGACAGTATTCAACAGAAGCTGCATGAAAAAGAGGCTCAGAAACTTCGACTTCAGTTTAGACAGGTGGAAGACGAACGTAATGATGAAGCGATGGTGAAGGCGCTTTTTGAAATGATATATTCCGAAAAAAAAATGTAATAATGGTTTTTTTTTTTTTCTTTATATATATATTTGCGTATATATGTAGGTGCATATTGAGGGTTTAATGACAAGTTCTATATATATAAATTTATTTTTTTGCCTGCTTCAAAAAAAAAAAAAACAAAAAAAAAAACATGCACTTGCGCATAATGCATATTGTTTTGATTTAAACTGCGTGATTATGTTGAATTTGGCCTTAAGGCGCATTTGATACAGAGAGAACCTCCAACCTCTTTTGCGGCTAATTTTTTGACTCCAAACTACAGGGATAATATATCAAAGCAGTCGCAGGGCATCGGAATTAAATGCTCGCTTTCTTGAAGGGCTTTCTGCACCAGTACCCGTCGACTTAGTGGTGCGCCCTCACAGGCGTATATCCCCGTCTTTATTGAATGGACCTGGCACACCCACCAGCCCCAAGTTCCTGTCCACTATCATGGCAGAGTGCATTGGGTCCTATAAGACACGCATCAGTGCTCCTCTCAGACCGCCCATTCAGCCCGTGATGGTAAAGCAGGTGTCGCGTGTTACACTTCGGCAACAGCATTAGCACTCAGTTACAGGAAGTTGAGTGTGTAGGGGTAATTTAGTAGCTTCACAATTTAAACCCTAATCTTTTGTGCCATGGTGACGCTTTTCCACTAATACTATATATCGAAAGGAAAGAAATGACAACATAGGCAGTGTGTTCAAAAACTAGTCTTAACTGGATACATTAAGCTTGAACAACTGCTACACATATATATTTGCCGTAAATTATTTAGATTTATGTAGTTGCGCTTTAAAACTGTAATACAATACATGTGTATATACATTTGAGAAAATATTTTTTTCTTTCTTTAGAAATAAACATATATGTACAGTTAAGTGCTTGTTTTTTTTTTTTTTTTTTTTTTTTTTTATAAGGAAATTTTTTAATACTTCAACCTTGTAGTTGCAATATTGTTTACGAGAAGAACGTATATATTTCAAAATGTGTTGCTTTGATGTTGTGGATTCGCTAGGAAGGTTTTTCAAGGCTGTTGTCGGCT
>JAWVMR010000199.1:0-29989 GCA_036321205.1 Trypanosoma caninum | reverse complement strand
GATTGGTTGTGTTAGTTTGCAGGCCTGTTAATCTTGCGAGTTCAAACATGCCTATGCGCAGAAGTGCTGGTAAAAACACACCTCAGTCTAAAAGGAAAAGGGCTGATTCTACTCCAACTTCAGTACGCGTGCTCGTGAGTTTATTTTGTTTATGTGTTTTGAATTTTTTTTAGTTCCGGATAAGAGTGTGTTAATGTGTGGTCGATATGCCAAAGAAGAAAGCGGAAAAGTGGCCGGGCAGTACGCTGAACGCACCCATGCAGGTTTAACACCACGAGCAGGCAGGAGGTGGTGGAGAGAATAAGTAAGGCATATGCAGGGCAAACACGCACAACAACAAAAAAAAATGAAAGTAAAATATTTGTAATAGTGAGGTCTATAGGAAGAAATAAAAAAAAAAAAAGTAAGCAGATAAGATGTTGCGGTGTTTTGCTAATGCTGCTGGTATTAACGGCCGTAATGGTGGTGGCAGTGCTTCTCTTTGTCGAATGGATGAGGAACTGCCGGTGGTTTCTTCTTTTGTATTGCAGAGGCGGTTTTCTTTCAAATACGCCACAAAATTACAGCAAGATGAAATGCGACAGCCTTTTTATATACATGAGAAACGCTATGGTATTTTTAGTAATGAGCATAACGTTAAAAAGGCTCGTCGTGGTTTGCCGTTTATTACACCGCTTTATACACGTCATATGAATTTGTGGGAAACCGACACTGACGCAAAGAGCAACCGTTTTTTCAGAGGTTACGTGTTTGGACAACGTGAGTTACATCAGCTCCTTGGACGACCACATGGCTTTGAGGCGAACAACCCCGATGGTAGTAATGATATTTCCGCCTATGAAAAGTTTACAGATCAGCGATATAAAGGCATGCCGCGCCCTGCGATTACAAATTTGCATTACGAACCAGAGTGGAATTACACGCTCTACCGCGCCGGGGCACATGGCGCGCAGCTAACGAATCCTCGTAGTCCATTGACAAAAGAGGTTCTTGGTGATGAGTTGATAAATGTGCGTGATATTAAGAGCTTTGAGCACTGCAAGGCGTGGTTTGACCGCCTGAAATATCTCATTAAGCTGCACTACGACGCGGTTGGGGATATTGGCGAATTCAAGTCACGCCACACACAACATGTGCACGAGTTTTTTGTTGCCTTTCATGATGCGCTGAGCAGTTTTGACTTTAGTGACACCTACCTGTTTGAGCAGTTCAAAGCTGCCAGACCAAAGGAGTTGTCAGACATTTTTGGCATCTTCCTGGAGATGGAGGCAAACTATGTGCACCAGGACTACTGCCCACGCTGCAGCTTGCCATACAGCACCACGCGTTACTGTGGTGAAGGAGACACCAACACACCCTTTCGAAAACATCGTGGGCGATGGGCGCCACATCAGCGGTGGGGGCGCGAGTGGTACGCCGTGGTGGCTCGTCGCGCGGAAGCGTTGTGGTACCGCGCCACGGAGGACCCGTATTTTGGCACGCCGCAGCACACTCAACGACAGGCTGAGGCGCTACTGCGTGTGTATGTTCAGACAAAGCATCGTGGGAAGGCTATTGATTTTCTGAATGCGCTTAGGGGGAGTAAGGAATTTTTGACTGGGGTCATTTGCATTACACCCACAATGCAGGAATCATATGATTATTTACTTGATCTCACACAGCACCCACATCTTCTCACAAACGGCTTCACCTTGGAGAGCAACGCGGCTCGGTACACAGGGGAGGTGCATAAGGTGCCATTTTCGCCTTTGCAGTTTCGTATTGACATGGAGATGTACAAGTATCGAAGAGAACAAAAGGAAGAGGGCGTTGTACGTGTTCCACCAGCGTCGTGGCGCCTAGACACCAGTTCTATTGTGCCATATAAACTGGATCCCAAAACAAAGAGTATTGTCAACTGGCGTGAGGTAAAAGAGGGGATTGAAAAGTCATTTCTTTCTACAGGGCTCCCGAAGGAGGCGTATAGTGGCGCAGAATGGCGAGAGATGTTATATCTTGCGTCTGTTATTGCCGGAAGAGAAGCAAAGGCGGCGAAGTTAGAAAAAACGCTTGCTGCTGAACGAGTCAAATTGACCAGTAGAGACTCAAAAACAACATCTCTTACAATAGACAACAGCCGTGTCAAAAATGATGGCAATACAAGCATTGTTTTTCCAGACAAGGACGGTTATCAAGTTTTTGACACATCCCAAGCGTCACTGAAGCTATTTGGCGTCACTCAGTCTGGCTCTGTGTTTCGGGCGGTTGCTTTGACGTATCTAACCCCCGGTTCCGTGCCATATAACGACTCTGTTCATGGGAAACAATTTTTTTTTGACACAACGCGTGAGACGTGCCATCTTTTTGGTGGTTTTGAGCATGGTGACAGGCTTCTTATTCGCGCAAAGGAGAGCACTAGCAGCAATGATAACAGTGATGCTAGTTGCAAAAAGGCAACAACACGGGGAAGAGAGGCAGGCAGAGACGAAGAAGAGGAGATTGTGGTTGTAGGTGTAAGCAAAGAGGGCAGCGACTCCGATTGGCAACTGTGCGCTGTGCATTCTGATGCTGCGCGACAACTTGAATGTGGAATTGTTTTTCTTGGCACGGATTGTGAAGATATACGTAAGCGATGGGCGTCTGTGCGTTACGCTACAGCAGGACAACACGTAAAAGGGCGTGTAACGCTTCTAGACCCTCAGCGCACGGCGCGTGAAGAGTTTTTGGGACAGGTAGTTGGCGTTCGCGACGGTGTGTTGTTTGTCCAGTGGCGCTTTTTAAAAGGGGGTGGCAGTGCAATTGACCGCAGTGTTGCGGAGCCGATTGGCACTCCCGAACAAGTGCGGGAGGTTTACACCATCACTGAGCAGGGTGTGGAAGCGCTGCAGCACCCGCCCTCCTGGCGTACACCATTTCGTAACGATTTTGCAGAGGAGCGTCTGCAGGAACTTAAACAGATGCCGTTTAAGCGGGAAAAATGGGTTTCACTTGTTCAAGGTCGATACACGCCGAAGCGCAAACGGTTTGGCTACACGCAACACACAACAACAGACGATTTTGAAACGAAGGAGTACAAGGACAGATTGCTTTCAAAGCAGTTTTTTCACAATCCACAGGCGTTTGAGGTCATACCCGACCGTCGCGAGCGTTCTGTGAGGTTTGGTGGCAAGTGGGAGTACCAACGCACACACGGTTTGCCTACAGTAGATCGCAATGAGTTGGAGAATGGCTGGGGTGAAGTGGAACAAATAACTGATGCCGAGGTGCAGGTGATTGAGCAGGCACTTCGCGATATTAGTGGTCGTCGTCCTGGAAACTTTATTAAGCCGCCTACCAAGACGAGTTCTTTGCAACTTAATGAAAGCTGGTGGCATCCACTGGAGTTCGGGTGGGAGCAGCATAACAAAGAACAGAAGGCATTCCTGGATGTCACTGAACAGCATCTTATTGATAGTGCAGGTCTTCCATTTGGCGGAAAAACTCCGCCATTTGGTACAACGTGTGGTATCGGTGAGCGAATACGTGAAATTGCGGAGGATTACGCAAAAGGCTTTGGTCTTGGCCCTCATGGACATTCTCCTTCTCATGACACAAGCTATTACAATACACTTAATGCTGAGGATGAGCGTGTCCTGGACATGGGGTACAAGGATGCACTTGTACGTCTTTTTGATGAGAAACTTGGTGACAAGGATGTGTACCAGTGGGCTGTGGAGCAATGCCCTGACGGAGAGGCTGACGTACGGCAACTGCTGCTTTCAGTGCATGAGTGGCGCGAGCGTGGCCGCCCTCCTTCACTGCTTTTGGCTCAGGTCTTGTCAAAATACCTTGAGCAGGAGATTACGGCATTCAACGAGGGCGTTCCAGACGGTGTTCCCAAGTTATCAGTACAAACCGTAGATGGGACTTTGTCACCTTCTGGCAACGCCGGGGAGCGAAGCGGGACTGTATGGGTGGACGTGGAACCCACCACATACGCGCTGCACTACGCCAGTCAGGGAGGATGCGGTAACTCTAGTGGTCCATTTATTCTTAATTTGCTAAAGCGTATTCGACTGTCTGGCCACAACCTGAACTCAATCGATCCTTTTTATAAGTCACATCTTGAAAACTCTGTTGTACAAGAGTTTCAGCTTGGTCTTGCAGAGATTGTTGGCAAAGGCATTACACCAAGTCTCCTTGCACAGAAGACCAGTCAGCTGCATCGCGGTTCAGTGCGCTGGAGCGGGAATGTTGTTCCATTTGTCAAGAGCCGTGAACTTGCACGACTGTTGGAGCGGATGGGGTTCTCGTCGGAGAACATTACCGTTGTTCTCCGCGGGCTTGCCAACTGCGCCGAACAAGAGTCTGTTGGTGATGACTTTGCCGTCCCGGTCTCGCTTATTTTGTCATGGGCTGGACCAGGCACAGGCTCTGCAACCGCCACGGGGAATCGAAAGGGTAATGCGACACAGTTGCGGAACGAGCAGCAGCGCAAGGGCTCCGCTGCACTTTTGAGTGCCATTAGACAATTTGGACGTCAGGGTTCTGCCGCAAAAAGCTGGCAAAATGAGGACAAGATGGTAGTGCATGTGCTTGAGGAGCTCGCGCTACGCAATGACGGCCTTGTGATGGATATTCAATATACTGTGCGGGAGAACAAACGAAATCCCGTTTTACGACAGGAGTTTTTTGCTGCTTTTCTTCCTGTTTTTGCTGGTAATCACGAAAAGGTGTCGCAGCTCTATGAAAATTACTGTGAGGGAAAATATGTTCCGAACATCACGCTTGCTGTTGAGGCTTTTATTGCTTTCCTTTACAACGTCACGAAGCACCCTGATGTGTACCCTGGTGTCTCTTATTTTGATGTGGACTCAACAAACGGGCAGTATATATCGTTGAAGTTGCTTGATCCACTTCGAGGGCCGTTTCTTTTTGATAACATAAAGGCAGAGCGCATCGAAACTGTGGAACGCTTTAAGCAACATGGAATTCAAGCTGGTCCAGTGCGAGCTCCGCCTACTGGATTTATTGCCGCAAACTCAAAGTCTTTGAGCTATTTTACACGACGTCCTGAAGAGGTTGTGTATGTTACAACTGACCAGGATCATGGCCTTTGTAAATCGCTGGAGAGGTCTGCGCAGTATAAGGACATTGCTGCTAATCCCGCAATGCAATTTTTGCTTAACACAGAGCGTGGCTTTGGCATTGTGGCAACGTTCAATCGCTTTTTTTACCGCACAATGCCGATGTTAAACTTTTACCAGAAAGTGCTGGAAAACTACTCTGCAAATGTGCAGCCCCTTCGACAAAGGGCACAAACTAGTGTTCGTGGGTTGGCCCGTGTGCTTGAAAATGAGCGTTCTGCCGCAATGGAGGAATTCCGACGCAACAGTGAGCGTTACTGGCGCAACATTCTTGACGGGCGAGGTTTGGAGCAGGCAATGGGCATAAGCAGCGGTGGCGATGGAAACGATGTGAGTTTATTTGCTAGCACCACCACCTCCTCTTTTTCAGCCACTTCTCCGTCGTCACCTCGCGGGAGCAGCGCAGGTAAGGTTGGCGCAGCCGTAGAGGGGCGAGGGGTGGCAGCCACCCAAAGAAAAGGCTCAGATGGGCCAGAACAACAGCAGCAACGGTCATATACAGGTGGTTCAAAAGGTGCTCGTACATCGTCTAGCTCACGTCAAGGTGGTGGGTCTCGTGGAATGACAGATCTACTGTCGAAACTTAACAAACCGAAGAGCTCAAGCACATCTGCACGTGGGAAGGGTGCGGCGCAGAAAGGCCCAACAAAACCCATTTCTCACGAGGGACAACCGGGACAAAATCGCAGTGGTGGAAAGGAAGGAAACACAGCCTAGAAGTGTATTAGCCTTTGAGAAAAGGGAGAAGGGAGAGGAAGAAAGGTGGTGAGTAGTTTGAATAAATATTGAGAGAGATTGCGTTTTTTGTTTTTGTTGTTAAAGCGTTTTTTATTTTATTTTTTACTTTATTTTTGAATTGCTGCATTAAAGAAAAGAATATGAAAAAAACGAGGAAGCCGATACGTATTTGCTGTGGGAACTAATTATATGTATATGTATATATTTTGGTAGGGGGAGGAATTGTGGGGGAAGGTGTAAAAATTGGAGGGGTGGTAAAGGAATTTGCTGAAACTTGCTTGCTTTTTTTATTTGTCTGTATGGTGTATGGTAGAAAGGTGTATGTTTTGAGCGTGTTTGATTGGTTATGACTGCCAACTCAGCACTGTCTTCATCGCTGCCGTTGTCTAAAGATTTTAGCAGTGGCGATGAGAGAGACGCTTATTGTGTTTGCGCGTGTGAAGCAAAGCGTTTATTGCCGCTAAAAGAGCGTTTTTCAGTGGATAAACTGTGGTTTGGTGTGGAGAAGTATCTTTTGGACAATGCTTACATAATACGTGCCAGCAGCGCTGAGGCTGTGGATTGTATGAAATGCGCCAGGCACCGCATGACTTGGCACGCGGTTATATACCACACATGTAGGAATAGCCCACGCAACTCTGCCGAGATTTATTACCGTCTTTTACTTTTTTTGCTTAATTATTTGGAGACCAACGTACTGGGTCAGCTTTTAAATCAAAAAGACGCCGCCAGCCAAAACAACATGACACCAAAGAGCGTTCGCTGCGGGTTTGTGCGGCACTACAGGCAGTTTATGGCGCTTGGTCGCGTCGTTCTCTCTTGTTTTGGATGTCTTGATCTTTGCTACACAATGAAATACGGCTTTGATTCAGTTACTGCAGCTTGTTTGAAGATGTTTTATGTTGTTGTATATAAACCTATGAAAAAATTAATAGTGGATGAGGTGATTAAATTGGCAGATGAGGCGAGGGAAACACATCAAAATGGTGATGAGTGCTCTGCGAAACTTTGTGCTGATGTACAGCAAGTGCTTGCGGTAATTTTAGAAATTATTTTCAAGGTAAGGAAATATTCTTTTTCAAACACAGAAGAACAACTTTTTGGATGCGTGGAGACGAGAGATGATCTTGGGCACAACTTCACATTTTCTAGCAGACTGACAGAAAAAAATGTTTCTGCAAACGATGAGTTAACTTGGTCGTTGTTTTTTAATCCTTGTGGCAGTTCCGTTGAACAGGTGGGTCTAAGCGAAGGACACAGCAATTGTTACGCAGCACAGCAACCCGATACGGCGACATCATCTTTCTTTGATGATATTTCTTTCTTGCGTGAGAAGCTTGAAAGGAGTTTGTACGCTGAAAGAATGGTGGCGGGTCAGGCGACAACGGGGACCAATAATGGCTGTCGTGGGGGTAACGCAAAGAATTCAATAGAGCTTGCAGGTGTGGTAATTGCGGCTGTTATACAGCCGTTGCATTTGCTGATATCAG
The DNA here is from genome assembly GCA_036321205.1 of Trypanosoma caninum. NCBI lineage: Eukaryota > Euglenozoa > Kinetoplastea > Trypanosomatida > Trypanosomatidae > Trypanosoma > Trypanosoma caninum. Next base: position 22,656 of record JAWVMR010000199.1, on the reverse strand, counting down.
CCGAGTTTGGCGCACTTTATGCCAGTGCTGCGGTAAACTACTACCGCAACCGACGAGATACGCAACTTGCCACTACTGCAGGGCGGCGCAACTACATGCAGTGGGTGCAGAGCTGTCTTGTAGTTGAGGTCTCATTGATAAAGGAAGTAAATGTTGTGCAGTTTCTTATTGCACTGCGTGAGAAATTATACCACGTATTGTTGGTGGAGGTTCATCGGACTATTATTCTTGACAAGGAGTTTGGATTTTGTGCGCAGTTGGACGCCTGGGACAACAGTCGTCAGAAGATACGCACATCCAAGAGGTTGCCGGTGGTCTTGTCTCAATCATTGTCGCCGTCTTCTTCAGCTGAAGTGATGACCGGTAAGGCTGCGACTACGTTTTTGAGCAGCACACCGGCGCCACCGGGCACATTTTTGCGGGAGTTTTCACCTGAGGAACTCGGCTGCCGTATTCGACTGTTCGTCACGACTCTTGTTAACACACAGAACGAGACTTGTCTGGCCTTACTGGCAAGTGAGTTTGCATGCAAGATGGTGATGGATATAGCGGCTTTGTTCGTTGCTTATTTTTCTCACATGGACCTGTTAAAACACAATTCTTTTGCGTCACCAGCACATACGCACTGCCGAGGAGCTTTGGTGAGTGAAGAAAACGGCAAACCGCAGGACTGCTCAATGACGCTTATTGAAGGACTTGTGGATATCTCACTGCGCTACAGTGAATTGGTAAAGCAACAGTTTAATGACCACCAGTCACTGCGAGATGCGATGAATGATGCGTTGCGTGTTATGTTAAACCCTGAGCTGTGGAGCCAACCGAAAGTACAAATTGAGGGCCTTGGGCCTGGCGTGATGTCAAAAGAGACATCTGAAATTGTGGGGGAATTAGAGATGATGTGTAGGTCTCATGGGCTTCCAATCGCTTTTTTCTTTGCGTTGTACTGCATTGAGCTTTGCAAAAGTGATATGGGTGATTCTCATTTTCCTTTGGTGTGTGACTGCAACGATTTTGTCACTGTAACAAACCATATTGCAAACCTTGTTGAACTCCTCGATGACAAGGACACGTTTTTTGAGAACTATAAACAGCTACTTGCTCATCGACTGCTTGCGGCATTCTCACTGGCCACGCAACTTAATATTGAAAAGGAGCATATTATAGTTTGTAATTTGCAGCGGGCTCTTGGGCGCATTATGACACACCCGCTGGCGGCAATTTTAGGGGACTACGAGTCAAATGTTCAGCTTTGTGAGACGTTTTGCCAAACACCCGCCTACTCGCTGCTTGAGACAAAAGTGAGGGTTCAAGTCATCAACCCAGTGCATTGGCCAAAGTATCATTTTGTGCACATTTCACCATGTGACTCACTGGCTCATGCAATCAAAGCCTTTACAGAGTACTACAGTGAAATACAGCCGTTGCGCAGACTGAATTGGATTTACACACTTGGTTCTGCAGTGCTTCACGCCGTGTTTCCAAAAGGTGAAAAGAAAATAGTTTCCAACATTATACAGGCTAATATACTTATTCTAGTAAGTAATGCATATAACGCGGGAAGTAATCAAGCTGTTTTTTGGTATCGGCGTTCTCTTTCAGGCAAAGAGATTGCTGCGAATATGGGCATGTCGTTTAATGCCATTTCCGCCCATCTTGCCATTCTTGTACAGCATGAGCCGTACAACATTCTTAGACGTGTGGGATCGGCAATGAACAGTACAGTTGCAGAGTTATCACCAACTGCAGACAGTTCTTTTACGTCTTTGCAGCTAGCGCCAGATGATGAATTTGTGCTTAATATTAATTATACACATAAACTTTCTACGTTCAAACTTCCTGCCGCACGCTCATTTAAGAAACGATATCATGGGGGAACTCGCAGCTCATTTGCGTATGAGGATGGTCCCCCCAGCGTGGTTTCTACATTTACTAGTGACACTAAACTTTTACAAATGGATGCAGCCATAGTTAAAATAATGAAGCGCAGCGGTTCTCTGCGGTATAATGAGCTTTTTGAGGAAACTAGGCGTCAGCTACCACACCACTTTGCCCCTTATCTACGCAATATGAAGAAACAGGTGGAAAATCTTGTAGCTCGAGGATTATTGCGGCGAAGCAAATGTGATCCAACAACTTTGGAATACATTGCGTAAACCTTTGCGTGTATTATAAGTCTGCGTCAGCAGCTGTTTTTTTTTTTTTTTTTTTTTTTTTCTGGGGGGAGGGGGGAGTCTATCTGTTTGCGTGTTGCAGCTGTGATAAGCTGTGATATATATAAGCACGCATACAAACATATACATATGCATCTTTATGTGCCATTAAATAAGAAAATTTTTGACTGTTTTTACGTGTAAAAAAAAAAAAGGGTGGAAGTTAAGAAAACAAAAAAGAAGATATGCAAAGGCTGCGACTTTTGGCAAATTCTGACGGCTTGTTTTTAATGGCACGTCGTTGTTTAATTAAGCGAAAAGGTGTAGCTTTGAGTGAACACTATAGGTATTCATCGTTGTCATCGTGCGGCAGGGAATCTGTTGTACAAGAGGCAATTGCGCCGGAGATGGTGACGATTGAGATTCTTTCTGCTCCAGAGGCGCACTGTGGCGGCAATGGTAGTAGTGCTCACAATGAACACGGTACTCATGGTGATTGGGATGGCATAAATAACTGCGGCGCCAATAAATCAGTTTATAACAAACTACAGGAAAAACACTACTGGGATGTCACAACCATCGATAACTTTGCAAAAAGTCGCGTTCTTAATTACGTGCGGCGCACAGGGAACCATTCTGCAGATGTGTTTGAGGTTTGCATGGAACAAATGTTTGGCAGGACGGTGTACCGTGCCAGATGCAAACTTTTTCTGCCCCCACCTCACCATTTTTACGTTGCGGAGGGTGTCGCTGAGAATGAGAAGGACGCGGAGCTGCTTGCTGCGATGCATGCGGAACGTGTGTGTGACGCCTTTGGTGTGCCGCTGTTCCGGTTGCCGTCGATGCAGCAGAAACACGCCGAGAACGCGCGGCGGCAGGGCCGCTACGCCCCGTTGCCCGGCGACCCGATCAAACCAGAAGGCACAATCGCCCCGCCTCCGCTGCGGATGGTGGTGTCTGCGCCCTGTTGCAATTCTGTTGGCGCCGCAACAAGTACATCTACCGAGACCGCAGCCATCTTTTCTACCACCGTTACAGAAGCAGAGATAATTGATGACAAAAATACAAGTTGTAGAGGAGGTCGTTGCACGTTAGTCTCGGTGATAGAGAAGGAGGCAGAGGAGAATAAGAGGCCGAACGTCCGTACGGCAGTTTGTTCTGATGCTCCCATTAGAGCTGCTAGAAGTGCGGAACTAACTGCAGCTGACGTCTCTAATCAGCAGCCTTATCACACGACTGTGCACTATCCGTGGTTTTGCGCCACATCAGTGGACAGAAACGATGGTGGGGCAATGACAGCAACAACATCAACAGGCGGGAGTGGTACTTATAATGGCGGTAAGTCAACAACACTGACGACGACGGCGGCTGCGTATTTTGACCCAACAGAGAACGGTATGTGGCAGATGGTGAATGTGAACTCTACAAGATGCTCACCATCGCCTGACGCGCTGTTGTTGCCGTGCGTATACGAAAATGCCGCGTATGAGCGACTGAAAGACCATTTTTTGCAACATGGTGTGGCGCTTAAAGACCGCATTACAATCTCCCACGTGACAGTTGCCGGTCACTCGGCACGAATGTACGTGGCGGAGATTTGTTTACACGACTCGATTGTTGCTCGCGGTAAGGCGCAAACAAGGGAGTGTGCAGAGCATCTTGCGGCGATGCATGCGGAGTTGTTACTTGATGCCATTGCACGCCCGTTGTTCCCAAAGGACGATCACCGCCAGGCAAGACATGCTGCGGCGGTTGAACGCTTTGGTCGCTGGGCGCCTGACCCATTAAGCGGTGACACGCAGCACCCGCGACCACACGACCCGCTCCCACTCCCGCTTAAGCAGCAGGTTGGCGGCGATGAGGTCTGGCTTGACCCGCAGATGTTTCGACGCTATGGTTATCAGCGGAGCCTTGGGGAACGAATGATTGCTGCGCATAATGAGGTCAACAACTACTGCGGTGACTACATTGAGATTGATCCCGATCCTAAGATGCTTGTCGAGGCACGTCAAACGCTGGAGAGATGGCAACGCGAGATTGCTCGCAACCCGTGCCCGGATTTGTTTGTGATCACTCGCATGGGCGATCAATTTCGCGCCAGCACGCTACTCCCAACGCCCCGTAGGTTTGGCATCCGTGGCGGCAACGCTGTGGGGAAGACAATAGACCAGGCGATGGGACTTTGCGCCCTGCACGCGGTGGACACGCTGTGTGCGCTCGGCATCCCACTTTTTTCCGACCCCGAGCAGCAGCGGGCGTTTATTGAGCAGCGGCGCCGTCTGGGGCTTGTGACCGCGGACGACGTTACGCAGATGTCATCTGAGAAAGGACTTGTTGCCATTTTAGCCCCATCAGTGGCTGAGACAGAGTCAGAATCAACGTTTGCGCAGGAAAAAAAGGGTTTTTTTCCTTATCTTCCTGGATACATGGTAGAGGGTAACCAGCAGCGTCCTTTGCCACATGTTCGTGACACGCTGCATATACTGCAACTCCGCATTCCAGAGGATTTTGTTGTATACGGTGCGAATTTTAGCGATGAGGAAATAATTGAGGCTGGTAACGACGCAAAAGTGTGCGTGCAGAATTATCTGAGGTACCACATGCCCAAGGGCAGCAATGTGAATGCATCGGTGTACATTACTGGGTATGGCAGGCAAGTAAGTGTGCACAACATTGCCTACTTGCCCATTGTCTTACCTAAAGATGGACGCAGCAACCCATCTGAAAAAATGGAACTAAAGAAGAAAAAGAAAAAAAAGGCAGGACAGTTAAATTCTAAGCAGCAAGAAGGTGGAGAAAAAACTAATGAAAGCGTAGATTTTTCATCTTGCATTTTAAAAGATGACGTGGTGGCGGCGCTGAAATCATGTGATGGCGCAGGTAAGGAGGCAGATGAAGAGAAAAGTGCTTTTGAGTGTGAAGAAGGAAGAGAAAAGGGAAACGCGATGACGAAAGATGACGCTAGGCGTTTTTTGGCTGTTGGTATCTCACTGAAGAAAAAGGACGCAGAAAGGATGTGCTACTTGCATGCTGTTGACATTCTTCATACACTAGGGCAAGACGTGCTTACAAACTACCGTGCAGGACTTCCACGCCGCAAGTTACCGTCATCAACAATTCAGTCATCTGCAGTTTTATCACAATCTAACGCAGATAACGCTGAAGAGAACAAACACAACAGCAGCGATAGCAAAAGGACTGAGCAACCTGGCACCAGCGTCCAGACATCATCTCAACCAAAGCCATATATGCATAAACTTATGATGCAGTTTATTACAAGCGGGCGGCATTACACCCCTCCTAAAAGACGTCAGCAACACGGCAGCACCTTTTCGCCGTTTTAAAGTTTAGTGGGCATTTTTTTTTTTTCTTTTGTTAGTATTGCTTATCTTTAGTTTTTTGTTTTTGTTTTTGCTATAACTTCCATACGTATATATATATATATATATATTCTTGTTCACATATCTTTTTTTTTTTTTGCACAAAAGGGTTGTTGTACAAAGCGTTTGCCGACACATACACAAAAACAGAGGTAAAAACTCAAAAAAAAAAAAAAAATTAGCGCTGTAAAACAAGGTGATAATAAAATAAAAAACAAGCAAAGGAAAACAAGGAACAAAAAGAAAGAAAAGAAAAAAATGAATCTTACTGCTACCAGGCGTTTAGGTTGCACTCTTACACAAGGCACACCCACCTCCGGAACATTGTACGCTAGTCACGCACATCACCTGGAGAACACACTTTGCTGGATGGAACTTGCTTGCTTTAGTAAGTTTCCATATGTCCCATCTTTGTCGGGAACTATGGTGCAGGAGAGAAATGATCTTTTATTATCTACAAAAGGTGCAGGTGAACCACAGTGTGTTGTCCGAATTGAATTTGAGTTGTTTGACAATGAATCACCAAAGACATGTGCTAATTTTTGTTATTTATGCACAGGAAAAACAACTAGTAGACAAAGACAAACTTATTTATACAAGGGACTTACGCCTAGTTACCGCGGCACATATTTTCATAAAATAATCCCCAACTTTTGTGCACAAGGCGGTGACTTAACAATGCGTGTTGATAAAGGGGCAAATTATTTTTCTAGTTTTGGTCGTGGATGGTTTTTTGACGAATATAAAAAGCGACGTATAAATGAAATTGGACTTCTCTGTATGGCTAATAATGGCCCCAACAGTAATGGTTCACAGTTTTTTATTACCACCTCAGCGACAGATGAAAAGGCGTTTACTGGACGTCACGTGTGTTTTGGACGTGTTGTACGTGGCCTTGAGGATTTTATGCGAGAAATTGCCCCGTGTGGGGACATTAACGGACATCCATCACGATATGTTGTTGTTGTTGATTGTGGTGTTGGGCCGCTGCCTGGAACAAAGACAGAAGTTAATTGTCAGAACTGATATGTGTTTTTTTTTTTTTTTTTTTTTTTTTTTTTTTTTTTTTTTTTTGTTGTTGTTGTTGTTGGCAGCAGGTGTATGTGGTAACGTGCGGGGATAATTATACAATTGTTGCTATTTGAACGGATGTAAATGCACATGTATGTGTATGCATGTATATAATGGAGAAAAGAATGCAAAGAATGTGGTGTTTTACTATATATATATATTTATCTATCTAGATATATATATATATTTGATTTTATTTTATTTTTTACTTGCGCCCGATTTATGTATGTATACATATGTTTTGCAACTATTTGTATTATTATTTTGTATTTTTTAGGGTAATCTTTGCTTTTATGAATAGGTAAAACAGAAAAAACTAAGAAAGCTCATGTTTATATTGTTTGTCATATTTAGGCATATGTGCATTTGTGTGTATTTATTTATTTATTTTTATTTTTATTGTTGTTGTTGTTGTTTTTTTATTTATTTTTTTTTTTTTTTTTTTGCTTTGGATGAGATTGTGTGCTTGAGTGAATTATAGTTCTTGTAAAAGTAGGGAGAATAAAATTACGTATTATTATTATTAGTATTATTATTATATAGGATAGAATAAAGAGAACAAAAACAAACAAACAAACAAAAAAAAAAAAAAAAAAAAAAAAAAAAAAAAAAAAAAAAAAAAAAAAAAAAAAAAAAAAAAAAAAAAAAAAAACAGTAATAATATTATCAAAAACAAAAGCAAATAATAATAATAATAATAAAAGTAAAAGTAAATGGACTTTGTACTTAACCGCGATCAAAAATGGGATGATCAAGGATTATTTTTTACTCTTTCTTTAAATTTTGTTGCAATTACGTGTTTTTTTGCTTTTTCTATATTTTTACACTTTAGTTCTATACTTTGGCTGCGACGTTTGTATCGACCAAATCACACCACAACAATACCACAACATTCTACATGCATATCACCATCTTCTTTTATTAATGTTTATTCTACACCTTCATCTCCTATTTTTTCTTCTTCTTTATGTTGTAACTTATCTTCATCTGTCTCTCGTGTTGGAAGGGCTTTGATGTATCCATGTTCACTTTTTACTTTTTTTAGCTTAAAATCCTGGCTGAGTGTGGAGGAAAAAGGAGTTGCACATATTAAAAGTGTTTTATCTGACGTATCAACTGCGGTTAATTGTGATGATAATAATAATAATAATAATAAAGAAGAAGAAGAGAACGATATGACGTTTTATGGAGGTAAAAATTATAGTTTAAATAAAACTATAATGTCATGTGGAGTACCATTTAAAAATAAAACTAATCTTGTTTGTTTAAAACATAATATTGCGGTAGATACAAAAACACCATTAGATCCACAAGTTGCTCTTTATCTTGCTTTTTTAAAACTTGCTGCATCTGTGATTATTTTAGGATCTTTTTTTGGTATATGGATATCTGTTCTTGCTGTTACTGATGATTATCAGGCAAGATATATTATGCGACGTGATATTCATCATTGTCATTATATGGACAATAATAAAACTGGATGTATTAATAAAGCACCTTTTTGTCGTTTTATTATTGAAGATAAAAGTTTAGATGATACTAAATGTCATCCAGTATTAATTTATGGTCTTTATGATTTTTCTACATTAAATATTTCACCTAAAAATTGGCGTTTATGGTTTGTAGGTATTTTAGATGTTTGTTTTTGTTTTATATATATAATAGCAGTTTTATTTTATTTACATCGTGTTGATGAATATATACAGTCTATTATGTTATTGCAGATGCGACATGCCATTGGTCATCGTGTGGCAATTGTTTGTGGTCTTGAGCAAAATATGTTATCAGAGACTAAATTTCGAAAAACATTTTTGGAAAAAGACAGTTATTTAAATTTTGTTAAAAAACAACAAAAAGAAAATGAAAATTTTTTTGAAAATAATAATAATAATAATAATAATAATAATAATAATAATAATAATAATAATGATGATGATGATAAAACAAGTGAAGATAGTAATTCATATATATATAATTTTATTGATTGCAAAGGATTAAGTTGTATTTTTTCAATTTTAGGATTTAATCATTATAAAATTACTCTTAAAAATCTTATTTTTACTAGAGAGGGATGTGTACAAGATATAATTTTTCCTCTTTCTCCAGCTAAAGGAATGTACAATTGTATTAAAAATACAGAATGTGCAATTAAATCTTTACAAGTAGCAATAGCAGATGAAAAGGCATATATTAAAAAACAAAAACAAAAAAGTTATGAATGTCAAGGTGTAGATATAAATAATGAACCAGAATTGTTAAAAGAAAATACTAAAACATTATTGATATGTTTACCATTTCCTGTTTGTTGTTGTTGTTATTGTCAAAAAGTTTCTAAATTGAATTTTAAAAAACAAGTTTTTGTTAAATATGCATTAAAATTAAATGAATACATTAGCAAAACTTATTTATACCCATCTAAAAATTGTGCTTTTGTTGTTTTTTCTGATGCTCTTTCTGCATATGAATTTGTAGCGTTATTTAACTCACATCCAGGAAAAATACATAACGCAAGAGCCTCTATTGCAGGTCCACCTGATGAAATTATTTATTCAAATTTGTCTGTTAACAAATATAGTGGTTGGTTACGTACAATTTTAGTTCTTTTTGCTTTTATTATTTTGGTATTTTTTTGGTCTGTTCCTATTGGTTTTCTTAGTTCTCTTGAAAACCTTGCACAAATACCAGGAGTTGGAAAATCTATGTTAAATTTTTATATGAAAACACCAATTACTATTCGTAAAGTAATTACTTTATTTTTACCTGTTATGTTATTAGCCTTATTTGATTTTTTTCTTCCAAAAATTATTCGATTTTTTGTTATTATTATGGGACCTATAAATAATTCTGAGGTTGAAAATGGAGTGTTATATTTACAATATCTTTTTATGATACTTACTGGAGTTATTTTTCAAGCTGCACTTCAAGGTGGTTTAGCTCAACTTGGTGATTTAATTTCAGATCCATCTAGTGAAGCTATTATGAATTTTTTTATTTCTCTTGTTAGTCCACAAAGTGGATTTTGGTATGTTAGAATAATATCAGCAGCTTGTATTTCTGCATGGTTAAATTTAATTGATTTTGGTTCTTTATTTATTGTTTTTTTTCGACAAAAATTTATAACTGTTCAACGAGTATATGATAGTTATTTTGAAACATGTAATTTTAGCTGGTCTGAATTATATAGTTTTGATCTTTCTATACTTTCTGTAGGTTTACTTTTTCATACAACTGCACCTTTATTAACATTATTTGTTGGATTTTATTTTTTTATTCGTTATATAACACAAAGAGGTAAATTATATGATAGATATAGACCTAAAATTTATCCACTTAATAATTGTACTACATTTTCTGCATCTGCACAAGTAATACGTGCAGTTTGTTGGTTATATTGTACTGGTAGTGTTGGTTGTGTATTATTTATGAGTTTTCGTAAACATAATGGTGCAGTTATTTTGTGTTCTATTTCTTGTTTGGCATCTATTTTATTACTTATTTATGTTCATATTATTACAAATAAGTGGGTAAATTCACTTGCTAACGCACGACGATTTTTTTTGTTTAATTTTAATGAAAAAATTAATTTACAAAATAAAGATAATTTTATTGTTAATAATACAAAAAGTACTACTACTACTACTAATAATAATAATAATAATAATAAAAGGTCTGATTGTTCAGCAACTGCAAATTTAACAAAAAATTCTATTGAACAACTTTGTGTACCTTTTATACAAAAATCAGAAAATAATAATAATAAAAGGTCTGATTGTGATATTGTTGATGGTAATTATGTAAATAACAATAAAAACAAGTCTTGTTTTTTTTTTAATGGTTTTTACAAAAATACCGTTAATCTTTTACCTCAAGATGAAACAATACGTTCATGTTATCAACCAAAACATCAACGTTTATTACCTATTAATATTGATGAAATTATTAAACAAATGGAAGAGAGTGTGTTTTATGTTGAACGTTATTGGAACACGGAGTTTGTGTTAATTGAAGACTCAGAGTTAAGTAATGTAAGTTATGAAAATAATGAATTTTGTGATAAAACTGTAGAAAATAATGAAAATATAGTGGATGAAGATGATAACAAAGTACAGCGAGAATAATAAATACAATATACATACTGAAAGAAAAAAAGAAAAAAAAGAGAAAAAAAAAAAATTTTTTTTATTTGGAATACGTTACATACATTATATGTTTGAAATGTATAACTAAAAGAAGGAAAAAAAAAATAATAATAATAATAAAACAAATCAAATAATATGATTAAATAATAGTACTTTAGAGGAAAAAAATTAGAGGAAAAGTTGTTTTTGTTTGGGGAAGAGAAAAAAAGAAAAGATATGAGAAGCGTTTGATGGCATTGTGATATTTTACATGTTGTTGCTGTTATTAAAAATATGGCGTTACTTGAGGGATTATTATTATTATTATACTGGTATTTTATTGTTTGGCGTCAACGTGATGGGAACTTTGTTATTATATATATATATATATATATATATATAGTCTTATTTCTTATCGGTTTTTTAATTTAATTTTATTTTATTGCTGTGGTTTATTTTTGTTGTTGTTGTTGTTGCAATATATTATGGCTCTTAAACGTTTTTTGTTTGCTTGTTGTTGTTGTGTTGGTTTGTGATTAATGACAATTTAACAATTGTGTGACCAACGAGAAGGGAAAAAGAAAAACAAAAGGCATAGTCTGAAAACAATAATAATAGTAATACAACAAAACACACGTACACACATAAAAAACAAAAAAAGAAGGCGGGGTGCGGGGGTAGTAAAACAACAAGAAGAAAATTACAATACAATAGTAATAATAATAAATAAATAAATAGGTAAATAAGAATACATATAAGGAGGAAAGGGGAAGGAAGAAGAGGGAGTGAAGTGGATCTTACGGGGTATATTTGGGGTGAGCTGAGAGGTAACATTACTGCAACTTTTATTTGGTCTTTATATATATTTTTTATTTTGCTCTTCTTACTATGGTTGTGATTGCTGCTGCTGTAGTTAACAAGAATGGTCATGTTGTTTTTTCACGTAACTTTATTGAAATTTCCCGTATTCGTATCGAGGGTCTTTTATCCGCTTTTCCACGTCTTTTGGAGTCGTCTGTTAAAAAGCAGGTGACGTACATTGATGCCGGGACTGTGCGCTATGTGTATCAACCACTTGAAGAGCTCTTTCTTGTTCTTCTGACAACAAAAGGCAGCAACATTGTTGAGGATCTAGCCACACTACATCTTATGGGGCGTCTTATTCCAGAGTATGTTGATCAAATCACGGAAACAAACCTGGAAGCCAACGCATTCCGTATTATTTTTGCGTTTGATGAGGTCATTGTTTGTGGCAAGCGGGAGGAGGCAACTATTGAGCAGATACGAACCTATCTCGAGATGCACTCGCATGAGGAGATGATGGTGCAAGAGGCAAAGCGGCTGCAGATGGAGCGGGCAAAGAAGGATGCATCGCGCAAGGCACATGAGATGCGTGAGAAGCGGCGAAAGGGAATGAATCCGTACAGCGGCATCGGCTCTGAGAACCCCGGTTATAGCGGCTTTGGCAGTGCAGGCGTACCGGTGTTCAGCGACAGCGGCGTCATGAATAACTTTGCGAGTGTTCAGAGCGCCACCCCCAGTGCGATTTCTTCACGGCCCGCCGCGGCGCCGAAGCGGTCGGCCGGGTTGGCGCTTGGGCGGGCGAAGGGGGCGGACATCACGTCGCGGGTGCTGCGGGAGGCGGGACTGCAGCCGGAGGACAAACGGCAGCAGCAAAAGGAGCCGCAACAGCCCGCCGCGCCGCGACAGACCGCAACAGCCCATGGCGAGATTGAGGGAGTGCACATTGTTGTTACGGAGAAGGTTAGCGCGCAGTTAAGCCGCGACGGCGAGGACGGGACTGTTGATGTTCGTGGAGAGCTTTCCGTGCTTGTAACCGACTCGCAGCTGGCGAGTGTGCGACTTGTGCTTTCCCCAATGTGCGGCGACTACTCATTCCGCGCCCATGCGAAGGTGAACAAGGAGCTGTTCGCTGAGGACCGCGTGCTTGCGATGCGGGACAACAAGCCGCTGCCGCTGCAGCAGCCGGTGACAATTCTGCGCTGGCGACTTGCCGACTCAGTGAGCGCGCGGCCGCCGATTGCGCTCTCCTGCTGGCCCGCTGCCGGGAGCGTCACTGTGGAGTACGAGCTGCGCAGGGACCCGCCCGGCCCCGCGCTCCACGACGTCCGCGTTGCCTTCCCGCTTTACGGGGCCGCTGTGGGGGAGATCACCACGTCCGTCGGCTCCTGCGACGTCGTTGACGGCTCTGTTGTCTGGAGAATCCCACTGATAGACGGCAGGAACAACGCGACGGGCAACATAGATATTGGAGTCGCACATGGGGACAGTGAGAACGTGGATGATATGTTTTTTCCGGTGGATGTCAGTTTTACTGCGCGCGAGTCTCTTGGAAATGTGCAAGTTGTTGAGGCGGTGCTGACGGGTAGCGGCACACCAGTGCGTTTCAGTCACGAGACAACACTCGCTACGGACACATACACTATTGCGTGATTGCGTATGAGGAAAGGAACAAACAAACAAATATAACAAAAAGAAAAAAATAAAAAAAAAATAGAACGTGGATGTCTTTGTTTAGGGCAGATGCGTAAGAATAGTTAGAGAAAGTAAGCAAATTTATTCTTATATATATATATATCTTTGCCTGTATAGTATTAACTGCGTTTATCTTTTTTTTTTTTTTTTTTTGTTTGCTTGTTTTTTTGTTTTTCGTATATTTTTTATTTTATTATTATTACTATTTATTAGGAGCTTTTTGTTTGCTTGTCTATTTTACGTGACAATTAGTTGAAGTGATGTGCGTACTAATGCTTTGCATTACTGCCACCATTTTATGTTTTTGATGTTTTTTTATATTTTTGCTTGTTTTGCGTGTTTGCATCAGCTGAAAAAAAACAGATAAAATAATATGTATTTATCTATATATCTGTGTGTGTATATATCTGTAGCCTTTCTCTCTCTTTTTTTTTTTTTTTTTTTAATAAAACAAAAAAAAAAAAAAAAAAAAAAAAAAAAAAAAAAAAAAAGGGGAAAAAAATTTTTTTTTTTTTTTTTTTTTTTTTTTTTTTTTTTTTTTTTTTTTTTTTTTTTTTTTTGGGAGGGGGCCTTTTTTTGTTGACTCCTCTAAAAAAAAAAAAAAAAAAAGGAAAGAAAAGAAAAGAAAACAATTCCACACCAAGCAAAAAAAAAAAAAAAACAAGCAAATAAACACCAACCCACCTCACGTAGCTACCACAGACAGGAACACACGCACACACACACACAGAGACATACATATACAAATATATATATATATATAAACGGGTTTTCAAAAGATGACAAAAATGGTAATAACAGTCACGTAGGCCTTCCTTCACATCGCATTCCGCATATTATTTTCATACGGCAAATACCCCATAATTCTAGCAACTGCATAAATCCGACCCCCGCAGCCAAAAAAGAGTCCATACATTCCTGCAACAACAGCAAATCAGGATCCGCACTCTTTATCACTGGCATGGTGAGTGACGTGCACTGCGCCTGCTGCGTCAGCGCCCGCACAACACCTGCAATTGAGGGGAAAACTGGCACAAGACTTGGTAACCTGCGATGTGCCTGTGCCTGCGAATTTATGTGCAGTGCTGCGTACATTGCACGCGGTATAGTTGAGCTACCAAAAACCCGTCTGCCAAACATTTACTGTCTCTAAAAAATAATGCATTGTGTACATGCATAAATGTATATATATATATATATACATAATTAAATTTAAAAAAAAAAATAATTAAAAAAAAAAAAAATAAAAAAACATATAGATAGATGTATAAGTATAATATACTTAAACCACATATCATTTTCGTTATTATTGACAACTATTCAACAACACAATTACGTCACATTATATAGTTTTATCAGTAATTCTATTAATTGCAACAACGTAATAAGGCATCATTTTTTTTCTTTTGTCCCTTCAAGCAACTCACGCACCTCAGTGATGCTCACACAGTCCTCAACTACACGCTTCAACTCACGCAAAGCAGTACCCATCTGCAGAGCACTATCCATCACCTCGCGTCGCAGCTCTGTTAGTTTGTGATCCACTGTCTCTTGATCCTCCTTTCGTGCAAGCAATACGATAAACGACGCCCACAAATTCTCAAATCTGCCGTCCAGCTGTGACTTTGTGTATGATGTATTCGCGGCACCTTTAAAAGCGTTTAAATTTTCCTCAACCTGCTTCACCGTAAACTCCAGCCGTTCAAGTCGCGTCGTCGAATCCGTCAACATACTCTCTTGTTGGGGAGCCATTACTATCAGTGATGATGGCTCTTTGTCATCTCCGGGTAGCCTTTCCTCCACGTGCCCAATGCGTTCCTGAAAAACAGAAAGAACCTTAGAAAAATCCGCCATCTCGCGCATACATGTAGCCACTGTGCCTTCCAATATCGCCAAACGATTTGTCAACACAGAAACAGCCCAAATTTGTCCACCCTCCTCTCCACCCACTGCCCCACGCAGCGCAGCAATAGCACCTTCCAGTTCCTTCAGTCGCGCAGCTAAAGCAGTTACCTCGTCGGAAACGCATCCCACACTAACCACTGGCAGCAATGATGATGTTGAGGAGGAAGCCAATTTTTGTTGTGGAGAACATTGAGCTGTAAGGTGCTTATCTATTTTTATTTCATCCACTGCAGTTTCCAGACCCTGAACACGGTTAGCAAAGGAAGCAAGTGCGTCACTCACTACAGGCGGTATATGAGACAAATTATTGCATATATCGCCCTCCAAATGCATCACACGCTCTTCTAACATGGTAAGCAACTTATTAAAGCCGTCCTTGGTCTGCTTAAAGACGTCTAAATGCACTTTCTCCTCCATTTGCCCTTGTACTTGCTCCAAACAGTGTCTAAGTTTTTCTTGCTCACTGCGTAACCAAGCCGACGCACTGTCGGTACCAAAAGCCTGATCAGAATTGTTAAATATATTAGACTCTTTGGAAGCATTATGCAAGCTACCTTCCTGTGCACCCCTTGACAGGGTCGATACCATCTCACTGACCTTTACCCATTCAACAGACGTAACTGTAACGCAGTTTTTCAATGCTCCCTCTAAAAGCTTTATCTCATCAGAAATTACATCCAAAGATGACTCCATGGTCCTCAAGTCCGTTACAGAAGCTTGAATAGTCGCAAGCTTTGACGCAGAACTTTTTTCCAATGCCCGCATTTCAACCTCAAAATTCTGCAACTGCGTAAAAATACGTTTCAGTTCATTTTTTACAAAAACATTATGTTCCTTTTGTTCCCCAAGCGCCGCAGTTGTCTGAGAAATATCTGAAACCTCTCGTGACAAAAGGTCTACCCTGTTTTCGACAACCTGAATAAGATTCTGAAAACTGTCTAACCGCACCTCCATTGTTTGTTGATGACGTTGAACAGATTGGAGAATCCGATTTTGCTGAATGCCCAATCGCATGCCCTCCAGCTCATTGTCCTCAGCATTATTCGATAAGAAATGTTTTTGCATCTTGCGTGCCTCGCTATCCACGCGTTGGTGCTCAAAAGATGCCAGCCGGCTCCGAAGTAAATCCAATTCAAGCAACGCCGGTGACAATTTTTGATCCACTGACTCTATATATCGTTGATATGTTTTAGGAATTTCGTTCACAAGACTTTCATAACGTAAAAGGCCTTGTCGTGTTTCCATCAGCTGGTTCTCGTGTGTACCCAAACAATCCTGTACACGTTCAACAGCCGCTCTTACCTCACCAAGATCCTCAGATGTAACAAATCTTGTAACGTCAATATCTCCCGCTAACCCACCAGAATTGATATCCTTTTTGTTATTGGAACAATCGATGGTAGGAACTACTGCCTGCAAAGAGCTTACAGCGTCATTAAGAGCATTCATCTTTCCTTGCACACCATCAAGAATTTTCTCATATCTCCGTACCTGTCCAGCAAAATCCCGCAGCGTTTCCTCAATACCTTCAACTCTGCGTGTCGTATTTCTTGACTTCTCACGTTTTTTATCCAAGTCTCCTATTATCGATTTTATATGTTCTATTTCGCCTTGAAGCGCATCTCGTTGTTGTAAAAGCGAATGGTGAAGCTCCAAAATGCGTCCTTCATACGTTGACTGCACACTTTCCAGACGATTATTCACCTTATCCTCAATCGCTATTACAAAGTTACTCTTGGGGACTGTTGACTCCAAAACGTCAACTTTTCTGCATACGTCTTCAAGGCGGATAATAAGCGACTCATTTTTTTCACCAATAAGCGAAACCACCTCAGGCTTTAACTGATGTAAATCACTAACACGTTTATTTAGTAGGTCCAATTCCCTTCGATTACTTTTTGACTGTTCTTCAAAGGATTTTTTAAGCTCTTCAATTAATGCCTTATGCGTATCACGACCCTCTTTTAAAACTGCCAACAAGGATGACTGATCACCATTCCCTTGATGTTGTACGGCAACAAGTCTATCGTACAAGACCTGCAATTTTTCTAGCGTTCTATAAACAGACTGAAAGCGAACATCAAAAGAAGATTCCATCTGTTTCACCAAAGTCGCAGTCTCGTTTACCTTTTCTTGCAAACGCAACTGTTTTTTTTCATACTTTCCACTTCGTCGCCCAGTTTCGGCATGAAACTCTCTTAGTTCAGCAAAAAAATTTTCGTGTTGTTGGATTTGAAGACGGAGATTATCCGCTTCCTCCGACATTGCGTTACCAAGCTGCTGCAATGTTATATTTAGACGCTCAAATTCCTTTCTGGTTTCAATTCCCAGACCACTGTTTTTTTCGCGTACTGACCATGTCTCTTTCCTTACTTCTTCAACACTGTTTGCCAACTCATCAACACGAGTATGCAACATATTTTCCAACTCCAACAAACGAGTGTTCATGTTTTTTGAAATACCATTCAACTGGGAACGCAGCGTGTCACGCATAACTATAGCCTCATGTTCTTTATCTTCAAACCGACGAATAGATTCTCTTGTATGTTGTTGCTCGTCGCACACATGACGCATTTGCTCACGGACACTCTCAACCATATCCGAAAGTGATGCCTGGACCTCTTGATAGTCTTGCTGCAAAGTAAGCACCGCCTTTGTTGTTTCAAACTCCCGCTCCATCTGTTTCGACACAACTCCTTTTAGTAACGTATCGTGTTCTTGGTGATTTTGTAACAATGTATCACAAGTTAGGCGGTTGCTCTGTAACTCATTGTTAAGTTGGCGAAGAAAGCTGCGCACAACAGCAGGAATATTAAACCACTCCTCATCATCATCAAGTATAGCATTCCTTGCTCTAAAAGACATAGACACTCAAAATAATAATTTTAATAAAGCTAAAAAAAAAAAAATGAAAAAAATGAAAAAAAAAAAATATATATATATATATATATCATTATTACTATTATTATCATTATTATTATTATTATTATTATCGTTTTTTTTTTTTTTTTTCGTTTTCTTTTCAAGGCACGGGACTGTTTGTTACACAAAACACAATAATAATAACAAATCCTTTAACAAACGCGATAACCCTTTTCTGTTATCATTTTGATGTTATGCTGACGAAAGTATTTCATATGGTTCCAAAACTCGTACGGGTTGATAGCATAATAGACTTGGTGGTCTCGCACATCAGCAAAATGAATATTACGCAAAGGAGGCCTGATACGTGCAATATCCATCATGAACTTAAACTTGTAGTACCAATCTTGCTTTCGTAAAAGACCCGGAACAAAAACCAAAGAGTGCACACCGTTGTAATTTCTTACTTTTTCCTGTGGACGATCCAAAGGCCTAAACGGAGTTCCCAACCGGCCGAGTATAGCTGTTACACTAATAGCCACTTCCTTGTGCTCCATAACAGTACGAAGAGCGACATATGCCCCGTTCCCTTTGCCAAACAAATGAACCCTTCTGTGCTCAACATTAAAATTTTCCGTGACCCAGTCACAAAAACGAGCAACAACACCCTCTACAGGAATTTGAAAATTGTGGCGAAGATTAACGACCGGAGAAATAACAACCCATTGCTGTTCGAGCATCAGTTGCCTGTGCACAGGTCGCTCAAAAAAATTGGCACAAACGTCTTCAAAATCCCGCGGTATGCCTCGATGATCTGGAAGTACAACCATGTACGGGTACTCCTGTTCCTTAGACCAACCAGGAGGCACAATCATACTATAACTCATTGGCGCCGGATCCTCGTCCAAGTTAAACGCACTATGATCAACACATCCCGCATTTCCCTCTATTAAAGAAAGACCTGTGCTCTGAGGATACAACGCCCGCAATTCAAATTCATTAGGCAGACGAGTGTTTTTAGGTAACCTTCGAAAAGATGTCTCATTTGGAAGATACTCTAGCTCAGGTTGAGGAACTCTGTCAATACAACGCCGGGAGCGTTGGTCCACAGAATTATTAGGTGTGTCTTTTTTTCGTGAGCCTATGTAGGGTCCTTCTTGAGAAAAAAAATATTGAAGTCTATTCATCTCAATAAAAAGATTTTCATTTTCTGATAACTGAAAAACATCTTCTTTCTTAATTTTGTTTTTGTGACTAAGAATATTTTCTTGATCAACTATTTTCTCACTTAGTATTTCAGCTTCACGAACACCAAAGACTAATCCACGGTTGCTTTCCGTGCTACTTGCCTCATTTGCTTTTCCAATGTGACATTCACGTATACTAATAAAAATTGCGTATCTCAAAAATTCGGTAGACAATATTCTGCAATACATTTCTAATTACTATCAATTTATAAGTATTATTAATAAAAAAAAAAAAAAGAAATTAATTGGATAAAACTTGTTTTGTTTTCTTGTTGTTTTATTATTATTATTATTATTATTATTATTATTATTGCATATGGTAAATCTATTTCAATAGCCAAATAATTATTATTCACTTTAGTTTTTTTCTTTGTTTATTGCTATTTGTGTATCAGTATCTTAATTTTTTTTTTTTTTTTTTTTTTTTTTTTTTTTTTTTTTTTTTTTTTTTTTTTTTTTTTTTTTTTTTTTTTTGCTTTTATTTTATTACTACTATTATTATAAATCAAACGCATTTAAGTAGCCCACTCAAAATAATAATACTGACAATAACATTATTCATATTACCAAAAACAAAAAACACTGTTACTTACAAACTAAAGTAAACTAGTTACTTCCAGGTCATGGAGTAAATGTCATGCCTCACACCCTGAAGTATTGGAATTTTTTTTCTTGTGTCTTGCACCAAATCAAAATCTACTTCTCCATCAACGACAGTCTCCGCTTCCTCCGCGCTTGCCACAACTTTGCCCAAAGGATCTACAATCATCGAATGTCCCCATGCAACATATCCCGCATTGGTATCACGTGCGGGAGAGCAAAACAAAACATATTGTTGATTATCAACAGCGCGAGCTCGAGCAGTAAGTTCCCAATGCAAAGGGCCAGTCACCATGTTAAAAGCCCCTGGATAAACCAAAAAAGAGGTGCCTTCGTTAGCATATTTCCAGGCAAGAAGTGGATATCTAGCATCAAAACAGATGCCTACGCCGAATTTTATGCCCTCTTTCATAAATATCGGAATAGCTGTATCCCCAGCAGAAAGCAATTCACCTTCATCCACCTTTACAGTATCCGTATTAATTTTAAATAAATGAATTTTTCTTTGCACATGTCGTAAAGCGCCTGTTGAATCAAAAATCATTGATGAGTTGAACAACTTATCGTTTAAACGCTCTGGTATACTTCCAGCAACAACCCATATGTTATTCTCTTTAGCCACCTTAGAAATAGCATCATAAGAAGGAAATCCTGGTTTTGTCTCCTCCGAATATGAATCAAACAATTTTGTATCATATGGACAATTAAAACACTCAGGTAAAACCGCCAAAGATGCGCCTCTTTTAGCAGCTGCAGTAATCATTTCAACTGCCTTTGTCAAATTAGACTCCTTAGACGCTCCAACAGCCATCTGGCAAAGAGAAACACGCATTTTGGTCATTATATAATAATTTTTTTTTTTTGTCAAATCAAGCAAGTGTATACAACTTTTAAAAAAATCGCCATAAAAAATAATAAATAAGATGCAAATACAAGTAAAAATATAATACGTACTGCACATGTCTTCCATCTGCATCATTACAGAAGACAACACCAAAACCTAAAAATTATATAAATACCAATTTCAAAAAAAATATATGTATAATAATAATAATTAATAATAATAATAATAATAATTAATAATAATAAAAAGAAACAAAAACAAAAACTTTTTTTTTCTTTTTCTTTTTCTTTTTCTTTTCTTTTTCTTTTTCTTTTTTTTTTTTTTTTTTTTTTTTTTTTTTTTTTTTTTTTTTTTTTTTTTTTTTTTTTTATTTTTTTTTTTTTTTTTTTTTTTTTTTTTCAATAATCATTTGAACTGTCTGCAATACACCAAAGAATATTCCACTATTGCTAAAAAAAAAAAAAATGACTTCAATAAATCACTCCATCATTGTTAACAAAAATGCGGGAGTCTTGTAAAACCCGGAACGAACGCGCCCCCCAACAGCAACAACAACAGTAAAATAAGAAAAAAGGAAAAACCGCCACCAACGGCCTTCAAACCGTGCTTTAAAAGCCGATATGCGCGTTGAAAAAAAAAAAAAAAACCAGCGATGTCGCACGCCAAACAAGGCACGCCACAATATCCATATAAAACCTTTTGCGGCACCAAGCACCTCAAACTTATTTCTACCGCGCACTCCCGCGAAGCAAAACAGCCCTCCGTTAACCAAACACCCGAGAGAAATTCCTCAGCAGGCCCTCGCGTCGGCGGCGCCCGGGGTGGTCGGGAAAGGCGCGTTAGCCAGCGAGGACACACGCAGCGGCAGGGCGTGGGTCAGCTCCACGGCAAGAAAGAACGTTGCGGGGCGCCTCAGAATGCACGCACCCTCCGCAGTAACGTCACTTCCCCCGTACCGTTGCCTTAGCTGCAGTATGCGCCAGAACACGTCGTCGCATATCATGCCACGTGCCGGGCAAACAAAACTCACCGCCCATACGTTTTCTATGCGTTGTGTGTGTATTTTTGGGTGTGTTTCGGGGCCCGACCCTTTCTGCCCGTGCCGAACCCCCGCCCTTCATGGTACCTCCTGCAATGTGTTATGAGGGGCGTTTCGTGGGCATGCCAGCTGTTGCATCCGCTGCGCTCCGCCTTTGTACTGCTTTCCAATTCTATGCTCTCGCCGTCGCCCTGGGTCTTTCCCGTCCCCGGGCTGCTGGTCAACGGCGCCTCACTCAACGGACCCAACTAGACCCATGATGGTAGTGCATTCTCCGCCCCACCACCACTGGGGTCATGAGCGAACACCCCATTGCCCTGCACTCCATTGTCGCGAGACTCGACCCTGCCGTGGCCGAGGCGTCACAGCACGCCACACCCCCATGCCGCACAACGCCCGCACCTGCATCAGACCCAGGCAAAACGCACGCAGCGTGTCCCCTTGAAGTACCCACACACCTGACCACACAGGCCACCAACCACGGCAGCCGCAGCATGCGGGCTCACACCGCCAAAGCTCTGAAGGGCGACCCCCAAAAGGCACAGGCGACTTCTCCGCTGCCACAGTGGCACTAGGATACTTTATAGCAAGGGCGTCCCGTTCCCCAGCGGCCGGCGCGCACTCCGTTTTGGGAGCGGTTTGCGCCCATGAGGTGCTCACTG
The DNA here is from genome assembly GCA_036321205.1 of Trypanosoma caninum. NCBI lineage: Eukaryota > Euglenozoa > Kinetoplastea > Trypanosomatida > Trypanosomatidae > Trypanosoma > Trypanosoma caninum. The sequence goes on along the minus strand of JAWVMR010000199.1, from coordinate 282 downwards.
CGCAACGTGGTAGCAGCATCCAAGCCGCACTGCAACACCAAGCTCATGACGTCCCTGCTGCCGTGGCGGGCAACCAAGACGAGATCGACCGCAAAAGAGCCCGGTCGCAGGGCCAGTGCCTCTAACACTCGTCTGCCCAATAAACCCACTACGATAGGCATTACGTGCCCCAGCGCCGTTAGCTAGGAAACTCCACACTCGGTGCGGTCTGCGGTGCCACCCGAACGAGGCAGCCATCCGCTGGCGGTTCCCCCTGCCGGAAAGGACGCCGACCACCTGATG